>BOSO01014130.1:0-53429 GCA_018403395.1 Gorsachius goisagi | reverse complement strand
TCCCCAGCAGCCTTGGGCTCCAGACCCCTCCCCAGCTTCCTTGCCCTTCTCTGGACACGCTCCAGCCCCTCCATGTCCTTCTGGGAGTGAGGGGCCCAACCCTGACCCCAGCATTCCAGGGGCAGCCTCACCAGTGCCCAGGACAGGGGCACGGTCCTTGCCCTGCTCCTGCTGGCCACACCAGTCCTGATACAAGCCAGGATGCCATTGGCCCTCTTGGCCAAGAAGATGCGGATGCAGACCCAAAACCCAAGGGCATCAAAAATGGGAGAGTGCAAGATGGAAGCAGTTCTCACACCAGACAGGCTTTGGAGGAGGCCGAGCTCAGCTGAGACAGACGCAGCTGGTCGCCCATGGCAGGAGGGTTCTGGATCTTTAAAGATCCCTTCGAACCCAAACCAATTCTGTGAAAAACATAAGCCGAAACGGGAGCAGCAGGGAAACCGCTGACAGGGTGAAACACTTCGCTATGGGAGTCCCATCAGTGCAGACTTCGCCTCTCCCCTGTCATTGTTTCTGGCTCTTCCGAAATCAAGAGGAAACTCACTGGGAACCTCTGGAGAAGGTCTCCATTGGGCTCTTTGAAAATAATTTGGAAGGCACCCAAGCTGTAATTAGACCAGCATCCATCCCGGCAGGATCCCTTGCACAAAGGGCACCAAAAAGCAGATGATGAGACGGGAGTTAAATAACCCCACGCCACGGGAGCAGGAGACACGCAGCACTGGGGCGAGCGGCCCCAGCTGGATGTGAAACCCTGGTCCCAGACACCCATGAAACCCAGGCCCCAGCTGCCCACCCGTCCCTCTGCGGCCACAGAGGGGTGGCCTTGGAGCTACATTCCCGAGAGCTCGAAAATCCGCCGCAGGGTCTGTAAATTCATTCCTCCTCTTAGAAGCCCATTGATCCATTTTTTTTTTTTTTAAAGCAAAACTCAATGTTTAAGACTAACGATTTCCAAGCAAACCTAAGAGTGGCTCAAATATATCAGCAGCTTTTATGGATCAGAGGCAAAAGCTTTAATTCAGACCCTAACGAATGCAAATGTGTCTGTCCCCATCGCAAAGCAATGGCGTTTGTGGCGGTGCAAAAAAACCAACAAAACCCTTCATTGGTGAATCCCGATGATTTATCCCAGGTCACGGGCCAGCTCTGATGCTCCCCTGGCTCCCACAGGGATGACCTCAGCTGGCAGGCAGGGATGCAGGCAGGGATGTAGGCAGCTTTATCGACGAGATCTCCACAAACCAACCCTGACACAACCCTTCCCTCCCTCCAAACTGAGCACCCTGGAGCTGCGCCCTCCACACCAACTTGTTGGGAAGATGCCATTGCCTCGGAGAGGGGCGGAAAGCAGAAAAGAAGGTGCTGGGGGGCTCAGGCCGGCAAGCGGGGAACCTCCGGAGCAGAGATGGAGGAGAAGGGAAGGGGGCCGGGGGGAACGGCCACACTGCCTTCTCCGAGGGAAAGGAGCATTCTGAGCACCAAAAGCTGACGGGCTCAGAAATAACAGCCTGAGCTCGCTCTTATTTAAAAACTGGCTGCCTGCTGTTTTCATTGCAAGCACCGCTCCGACTTGTAGAAACATTTAAAATTAAATATACATAAGTGCTTTCAAAGAACTGTTAATTTGAAGGTCATTATATGGCATAAAATACATTCCTTTTTTTTTTTTCCTAGAAAGAGGCATGTACCAATGCTATTAATACATGCTCCTCTTCCGTGTTCAAAAGCTTGCTCTCGCCCTGGACGTGCAAGCAGCTGAGTTCACCTTCGCTTACTGCGACACGACGTCTCATTTTAATTACTGCTATTGCAAAAGCTGCCGTCTCCTCCACCATGCGCAGCACAGCCCACCAGGGATGGGGCTGTGTGAAAGTAAAGCCCGGGGGGAACCCAACGCAGCTGAATCGCCACAGGGGATTTGGGGAGGGGGGATGAGGGGAGCGACCCAGCGGGGCTGGCACTAGAGAATGCAGAAGGGAGGGGGCAACCTGAAGCCAGTTGGCAACAACCAGTCCAGATGCGACCACCTTGCCCACCGGTCCTCACGCTGAGACCTTGGGCCAAGCTCAGAGCAAGGCTTTTGTAGCAAGAAGTCCCTTTTTTGATGTAATGCTATATGTAAAATAGAGAAAGCCAACACAGACACAAAGAAAAAACCCTAAAAAAGACACAAAAGGGCTGAGCTTTTTGCAGTTGCCATAGAAATGTGGAGAAGGAGCTGACAACTGCAAAGCATTTCCGTGAAAGGACGGGATCAGGGGCGAGCGTGCGGTGGGCTCACTTGAAGGCGATCCGGGCAAGCAGCCGCAGCCGTGTTGCCGCTGCTCAGCGCAGAGGCAGGATGCGGCCAGAGGAGCAAGGCTACGAGCATCAGCCAGGGGGACAAGGATCTGCCCCAGCGAAGTCCACCAGCATCCCAGCACCTGGCAGAGGAACCCACCAGGACCCTGCGCGATGGAGGAACCCCAGCTCGGAGGAGAGGTCTGTGCAGGTGGTTCACTTCGATCAGAATCACCTTTTTCTTCCTTTTATTTCCGCGCAACCCAAAACTTTGGGGGGAAAAAAGTAATTTTTGAGCCATCCCTTCCCCTTTGGGATCAAAGAAAGGAACTCCAACGCCAACCACAGCATGCATCAGAAGGCGGTGTGGAATGGGAGCTTCCATTTTTAGACCACAGTCAGTGGTTTCATTTTTCTTCTTTTTTTTTTCACTGGTTCTTTCCCCACACTTGGGGGAGCCCCTCGAAATTTGGGAAAGCATCCAACGGACCCGAATCTGCACCAATCCTCCATCCACAAAGAAAAGCAGCTGTAGCTGTAAGGCAGAGCCTCCTGCCCCAGGTCCCACTGTTGCCGATGGCTCTCGCCCCATCTTCACGCAAGGCGAAGCCAGAGCATCCCAACAGCCTCTCATCATCACATCACCGATGGAAGAGACGGCCAAGTGCCCAGGAGTCTCTTGCTGATGCAGAAAAATGAACATTGGCATTAAGGTTTGACTTAAAGGGCACCTCTTCGATGGTGCCCTGCACCTCCTACCCCAATGAGAGCTTCCTCCTTGGCATCCAGCAAAGAAAAAGGGCCAGTCCAAGGACACACATGCCATGGCCAGGCAGGGATGGCATTGTCACTCCTGGACAGAAAGGCTTTACCGTTTGGAAAACTTTTTCTCCTTGAAAGAGCGAGCTCTAAAGAAACAAAATGGCCCAACAGAAGTCTTATGGATTTTTTTTACATTATTTTTTTCAATAAAAAGCAAAAATAAAACATGGCTATTTTGCACTTTCCCCCTTCTTTTCTGTTATCAGATCAGAAAAACTGACAGCTTTTGGTGAAATCTTCCATTTCGGAGAGGAGGTGGCCACTTGACAGCAACCCCATTGGCCAACCACCGAAGGGGTTTGTTTGAACCCCCCTCAGCCTCCTTGCTCAGCTCTGAACACCATCAATCTGCTGCTAGACCCCGGAGGGGACATCTCCCAGCCCCCGAGCCACCACTGGTGGGCTCACCCCGCTGACCCAGCACGAGCCAGAGATGCCACCCTCATGGGAAGGGCTGATTAGAAGAGGTGGGACACAGGAATCGCCTGCCACGACACAGTCCTGGAGATGTCAGATGTTGGCCAGCTAGGAAAGAGCAGCAGGGTGGTGAGAGCAAGAGCCCCGGCATTGCCAACGGGCACCGCTGTGGTCACAGATCAGCTTAGGACGGTCAACGAAGCTTCTCTGAGGCTGAGACTGGTCTGGAAGCCATCACCTCCTCACCCGGCCCTTGGAGCACCAGGCAGGCTGCACGTGGCCAGTCCTGACACAGCCCTTGCCTCGCAGCGCGGCTCCGTTTTCCTTGCTTTCCAGCCAAAAAGAAGAGCGGGGGAGTGCTGGGCTGAGTTAGCCATCGGCACGGTGTAACAAGGGTTTGGAAGGCATCCCACAAATTTTTAAGAGGTCAGGATGGACCCTCCCATTCCCTGCACTGTGTGAATGCTGTGCTGCTCTCCGCAAAAAGCCTCTTCCCCTCCATCGGCCGCAGCCCAGGGGTGCAGATGTGTTTTCTTCCCACGCTGGTGACCATGGCCCGAGTTTTTCTCAGGCCAGAAACCTGCTGGCAGCCACCTTCCCCATCTGCAGGGAGAGCAGTGACACTTTGCCCATGGGTGTTTTGCAGCACAGGTGAGTCGAGGGCTGGGGAAGGCGATGAGCATTGTCCGCCCCAGGAAATCAAACCACGATGTAAAGCAGGACCCGGCATCTCCGAGAGCATCCAAGCACCTGGACCATTGGTTTATCCACTCGTGGGCAGCCAGTCTGCTAGGCTGGACAGGCAGAATGGAATGCTTTATGTTAAAGGGTTTATATTAAAAAAAAGGGCTGCGGTGCCACTGCATCGTCCCGCCAGCCCCAGGCGCAGAGCGAGGAGGACGCCAAGTGGGGCTGCAGGACCAGGCGCCTGCACTGCTGGGCGACACGCAGCCGGAGAGTCGTAAAGGTGGAGTTTTGATATTTAGCCTGTGTTGCTGTCATTCATTTCTTTAAATGCCTTTAGCTTCCTTCTAATAAAAGAGAAATCATAAAAAAAGAAAAAAAAAAACCACAAAGGATCCTTCACCGCTGCCGAATATCAATGTGGTGAGGCGGCGTATTAGTATGCACGGCATCCGCTCCATCTGCATGTTGTATTCGGTGTGACAACATCCTGGAATACAGATTTGGGCCACGAGTATCCCAAGAGGTATTAGTGATCGTCTATCAGACAGGACGCGGAGCAGTCCCTGCTGTTGTAAACAAGGGGTGTTTTTCTCTGCCTCTTTCTCTGGGGGGAGTTCAGTGATTTGAAACAAGCTCATTCCTGCATCTTGTTAGTTCCTGTTCCTCGGCAGATCAGCGAGTCGTCTTCCTTAGACGATTAAAGAAATAAAATCAGAGGTGTAAAGAGCTCCCCACCACCAGGGTCTTTCATCTGCTGGTGGTGCCAGCTGCCACCATCCCAAACCAAGCCCATGCTCCCCACAGGACACAGGGAGGTTCCCCCAGCCAGAGGTCGCACTGATTGCCCTAGCACGGGGGACAAAACTCAGGTCCAGGACATGGGGACGGGTGGTGGCAGCAGGCAGAGGAAGGACTCATCCCTTCGTGTTCAGTAGCAGCAAGCGAATCTGGCGCGGCACCTCAGTGGTGTGGATGGATGTGGGGCCGCTCCACGGTGCAGAGAGACGTGAAGCAGTCCCACAGTGCAGGTGGATGTGGGGTATCCCCATGGTGAGGGCAGACAAGGGGCAAACCCACAGCGTAGATGGACACGAGGCATCCTCATGGCGCAGGAGGACGCGGGGTGTCCCCCACACCATGGATGGACGCACAAATAGCACGGTGGGTTTCTCATATATGTGTGAGCCACCATGCCACCAAATTAAATCTGGGACCGGCAGCCCACCCACACCGCTCTTCCCCCTGCCACGTGGGTGCTGCTTGCTGCCAGCACGGCGCCTGCAAGAGCGCAGTGATGGATCATTACAACTCGCACACAACCATCTAAGTAAAAGCCTTATTAAGAGTTCATTCATTTTATAAACTCTCGGCGCGATCCACAGAGGGAAGTTAGATTGCCCAGTCTTACAATATTCTGTGTAAACACTGACACGCGTCTAGTAATTTTAACTAGATCATTTTCCAAGGGAGACCAACGGTGGAACAAAAAAAAAAAGCCAGATTAAACATGGGGAAACATTCACTGGGAGAGACGTTAAGGAAGTGAGCTGAAAAATACAGAGGAGGATGGACAGACAGAGAGGTATATGAGACAAATGGACTTACCTCTGAAGCCACGAAACCTAAGTCTGTAATTCAGTATCAAAATCCTTAGGTCCGCAAGATGCGGGGGAGGGGGGGGGAAAACGTCCTCCATAGCCATCTTCTGCGCGTCGCTGAGGCTCTGGAGGCCTTAGCAGTCTGCTTCCCAGAGCACCTCTCCTTCTCCAGCAGTCACCAACCCAGTCACAACCACACGGCAGCTCCTCCGGTCCCGTCCCATCCCCACCGTGCTGGCCAGCCCTTGGTATCCTCCTCCCCGTTTGCAGGACGCCAAGCACTTGCTGGGCGCTTCCCTGTTACCCCCTGCTCCCAGGGCCTGGGGGCACCACCCCAGGCACCCTGGGCTGGGAACCAGCTGGCCGCTGGCCACAGGGTCGGCAGCGATCTTCGGTTAGGGACAAGCAGTGAGTCCACGGTAGGTTGACAACGTACACACGCGCACGAGCGCACACACAAACAGGAACACCTCTTTCCATTTTCCAGGATGGATTTGTTTGTTTGTTTGTTTGTTTTAAATCCTTTTTTTTCCTTTTTGCAAAAAAAATGCAAGCAAAAGAGAAAAAAAAAAAAAAAAAACCCAAGGTTTTCTATTGAAGGTACATCTCTTCTTCAATATGAAGACATTAACTGGATTGAGTCGGATCTCCCATGCAGTGGTCAGTGAAGTCCTTTGGTAGTTGCCAGAACGGCACCCGGGTAGGACGGCAGGGAGCTGCAGAGGTGCCTGAGGACACTTTCACTCGGTCCATGAGCAGAGAGGGGACTGGAGTGAGCAGGAGGGGCCGAGGCCAGGAGGGAGGGTGAAAGAAGAAAAGCAAATCAACGAAGGTGGTTTCTCCAGATGGGACGCTCCATCTCGTGCCGCTCCCTGCCCCAACAGCCCCTCTCCTTCTCAGTTTCGACCACTGCTCACTGGTGGTGGGATTGGAGTCTGGTCTCTAGGGTTTGGGTTTGATTCCCTAACACACATTGGTTTGTCTTCATTGTTTTTTGTCTTTTGTTTGTTTGTTTCATTTTTTAAATATATGATTTGTACATATTTATATGTATTTATACGCTGTTCCCCACCATGACAATGGTAAGTGTGCTTCTGTTGGCGAGGAATGGAAGTCACCAGTTAGAGATGAGTCCCAGGAACGTCCTCCACCTGCGGTTGCAGTCCCCAGGCAGCAGCAGCACCTCTCCAAATGCTGCCCCGCGGCGCCCGTCAGTTCCTCCCCTCCCACCTCTGCCCCTCGCTGCGCGCCCTCCCGGCCCCCTCCCTGTCAAACGAGGGGTGTCATGCCATCGAGGTCGGAGACTGATTCATCTGTACTCTCATGGACTGGACGCTGTTCAGGATCTTCTTCTGGTGCCCAGCCAAAGTCACCCCTATTCTCAGGAGGTCTCTGGAAGACACAGACAGACAGACAGAGGAGTATCAATGGGTGGCTGAGGGTTGGTGTATCTGGTCTGAGTGAGGTGAGGGATGAAAGCCCAGCTGGGCTGTGCCTCTCAGCAGAAGAACACACACAGCCCAAGCACAGCCCTGTGAGCATCACCGGGGCAAGGAGGGACCCCGAGCAGCCCCCAGCTGGTGAACGCGGCCACCTCCAGACGCAGGGTGCAGCTGCGGACCGCTGTGATAGATGCCTGTACCCTCCCTTCCATGGGTGCCTTGCACCAAACCTTCCCACCTCCCCGCAATCCCAGGCAGCCCCCAGCTTCCAGCCAGCCCTGGTGCGGCACCCAACTCACTCGGACGTCATCTGGGCGACGAGCTGCAGGGAGGTGAAGCCTGCGGTCAGGAAGCTGTCCCTGTACTGGCTCATCTTCACGGCACTCAGCCAGTCGTCTACTGAGGTAAAGGCAGTGAAGTCGGGGATGGAGCGGTCGAGGAGGGGCTGAGAAGGCCTGCAACAGGGGACACACCACTGGGGACAAGCCTGGCCAGTGCCGAGGGGCAGCCACACACGAGCCCAGCCAGCGTACGGCACTGTTCCCCAATCCCCCCCTGCCACGCCCTCATGCTGCTGGCACATGCCTGAGACAAGGAAGGCCTGTCCCACAGGAATGTTGCCCCGCCAAGCAGCGCTTCGCAACCCCCCACACTGTAATCCAGCTGCGGGAGCTGGAGGAACGGAGGCACCGGCAGGGGAGACACTGTGCCCATACAGTCACACGCCATAAAGAATCAATAGCAAAGAATGATTGCTGTTGCTTGACTGAATGCTACATGTTCTTTGTCTGACTTCCAGGCAAAGACAGAAAAAAACCCCATGCCTGGTGAATGATTTATGAACTCCTGTCCTTCCCCCCCAGCCGCTTGGGAAGCCTTTCTCCTCCGCAGCTTGGGATGTCAACACGAGAGCACCCGCCGCGCACCAGGGAGACTCACACAGCGGTGATGGTAGCCACAGTTTTGAGGCTCGCCGGGTTGCGGATCATTTTGTCAAGGGTGTTGACTATCTCAGTGAAGCGCGGGCGGGTGTTGCGGTCCTTCTGCCAGCAGTCCAGCATCAGCTGGTGCAGGGCGGCGGGACAGTCCATGGGCGGCGGGAGCCGGTAATCCTGCTCGATTGCGTTGATCACCTGCAGGGAGCAGCGCGTGAGGACGAGGGGCTCAGCGGCCTCACGTAGGGAAAGCCGCAGCCTTCGCGGTGGGCGAGCCACCCCTTGCCGCTCCTCTCCCCGAGCTGAGCTGCCTGTGCGGGCAGAGGCGTTGCAGGCAGCGCTGCTGCAGGCCGGGGAGGCAGCTGCCAGCCCATTTGATCATCAGCAAAGGGAGCAGGAGGAGACGCTCCCAGCTCCAACGGAGCCGGGGCTCTCAGAGGTTAATCTCCGCTCTGATGCTCCGCGCACCGCAGTTCCTCCCGGTAGAGAGCTGCCACTCATTATCTCGGCAGATCGCATCGGAGTACAGGAGTCCAACTACCAAAGCTCCTTCCCCGCTCGTAAACCCTCTGAACATTTTCAAAGGCCCTGCAGCTTCCTGAAGTCCAATTACCAGCCCACTGGCTTTTCCTCCCCATTTCCCTCCTTGCATCCTCTCGCTTACCAGCCTGTTTCATCTCCAAAACCGAGCACTGCCGAGGCTCCAGGAAGGAGCAGGCATTCAGGCAGGACTTTCTTTTGGGGATGAGCCCCCCCCGCCCCCCCGCCTCCCAGAGCTGTGTGGATGACCCCCCGTGCTTACGTCTTGGTTGGACATGTCCCAGTAGGGCCTCTCCCCAAACGACATCACCTCCCACATGACGATGCCGTAGCTCCAGACGTCGCTGGCCGAGGTGAACTTGCGGTAGGCGATGGCCTCTGGCGCCGTCCACCTGACGGGGATTTTCCCCCCCTGTGGAAAAAAGGGAGAGTAGCTGAGAAATTGCGCTCTCAGCAGAGGAGCCTGGACACTGCCAGCCAGGGTTGGAGCCATCCCGTACACCCCGGGCTGCCGGTCCCCGGGGACCCCCCTGAGGGGCCGATGGGAGGAGGCGGCAGGAGCCAAAAACACCTCCCTGAATTTCTCTTGTACCTGCACAAAAGGGTTGAGCTAAACTAAACAGTTATCCAAGGGTTTACTCCACTCAGGCGTCACCCCCGAGTGACACCTCCCTGCTCCAGCTGCTCAGCAGGACCTGTCACACTGGTGGCCTGTTCCCAGGTCCCTTCCTGGGGATCCATCAGGTGGCAAGGGCTATGCAGGACGGCGCTAGCCCTCAGATAAGGAGCCACAGGTATCCCCATCCCTTGGTTTTCAACGGTAACAAGGTCTAACCTAAGAGCATCCTCCGCAGCATCATCTGGGCTCCCACAGCTGCTGGAAGGTCCTTCCAGCCCCACTTTGGGAGCAGGAGGCAAAAAGCAAAACACTTTTTAGCCCCAAAGGAGACTTGGAAAGCACCGGAATAGGACCGCACCTTTGGCAGAGAGCCCCTCATTTCTCCTAAAAGGTCAAAATTAGGCTTGGCATCTCAAGCAGGTCCCAGCTCCTGGCAGGGCAGGAAGGGCAGGAGGCCATGCTGAGGGGGCAGGGATGCTGTGGAGGGGCGGCACGTACAGAGGGATTCTTCCCTGGGCAAGCGCCACTAAAAAAAACACCCAAAAAAGCCAAGAGGTGAAGGAAACCCACAGACACCCGTGGGATTTACTCCGGGCAGAACTGCATCGTAAATCATTTGGCACAATTGTTTTCCGTAGCCTTTCTGATGAAGCGTCAGCTGCTCTTGAAAGATGAATGGCAAAAAATTGGATTTGAATAACTACAAATGGAGAAATTAACTGCTAGGTTGTTTTTCCTGCCTTTTCCCTAGAGCTAACAACCTGCTGTGGGAGGCAGAGTGATGTAATCGCGGGCACAGCATCACTTCCCAGCTGCCGGGGAGATCTATTATGGGCTAAATTAAATAAAAACACAGAGGAGATAATCTCTTTTTATCTCTAAAGGTGGGGAAAGGCTACTTCATACCTCATCCCAGCAGATACTGCCGGGGTCTTTGAACAAAAAATAAATGATGGGTGTCTGCTCAAAGGCTGCGGGATGGGTGCAGGCAGGGAGCGAGGCAGGTCCGGGGAGGGGGAAGCATCCCACAAGCAGGGGAGGAAGACCAAGGGGCTGCAGCCAGGCCAAAACAGGACGGCAGTGGCAAAGACACCTCTGTGGGTTTCCCATTTTGGAGGCTGGAGCCAGCTCCAGCGCCCAGGCGCAGCTCGGCAGCCCAAGACACTGCTTCTGCAGGAGTGGGTGCAGCCTTGTGCTTCCACCCAACACAGGCTCTTTTAATTAATCAATTAGATGAGGCCAATAGGTTGCTCGTCCCCTTCTCCTCCATTCATCCTCAGCACCATAAGGGTCTTGCGAGCCCACTGGCAGGAGGATGGCCATGGTGGGGAGCTGGGGGTTCCCCTGGGGTGGTGGGGAGCAAGGGGGGAGCAGGGCTGCCATTATCTACAAATGAGTTAATTAAGGACAGAAGGGTGGCTGGGGAACAGCAGAGCTCCCATTAGGCTTGTGTCTCTTTAATTAACACCTGGGACAAGTTTCCAGCGGAGAAAGGCAGACCAGACCTGGAGCACTGGGGGAAGGGGAGTTAAAACGCCATTGCTGTGCTGCCGGGAGGTGCTGTGATCTCCCTGCCTCCCCTTCCCAGTCTCTCCAGGGACTCCTCCATGCATCTTCCCTCCACTTATCTGGAAACTGCCGAGGGTAGAAAGGTGCTTGGGGGAGGAGAGAGGCAGAAAACTCATAAAAGCAAGGGAAAGAAAGGATGGAAAAGAGGATGATGATTGGGAACCACAGCCAGGGTCTCTGGGCCACAAGTTTATGTGGTGGGAACCCTCCAGAGATGCTCCCACCCACGGTAAGAAGCTCTGGGGCATCTGTCCAGTGCCCTTCTCCCAGGTTGAGCTGGCAGGGGGTGCAGGGCAGGATGATGAGCAAGACCATAGAGTCATTTAGGTTGGAAAAGCCCTTTAAGATCATCAAGCCCAACCGTTCCCCTAACCCTGCCATCCCACCACTAAACCCTGTTCCTAAGGATCTCATCTGCCCAGCTTTTAAATCTTGCGAGAGGCACATACCAAGGAGCTGGTATAGGTGGGGTCGGACGTATCGTCCTGCAGGTAGCGTGAGAGGCCAAAGTCCGACACTTTGCACACCAGGTTGCTGTTGACCAGGATGTTCCTGGCAGCCAGATCTCGGTGTACGTAATTCATCTCCGCAAGGTACTTCATCCCAGCAGCAATTCCTCTGAGCATCCCCACCAGCTGGATCACTGTGAACTGCCCGTCATTTTGCTGCAATAGGAAAGAGCAGGCACTGGGGTGAGGGTGCAGACTCCACCGTGGGACCAGAGCCGCTCACCCCCAACCTTAGGAGGATGCTGCACCTTCCAAGTGGACTGCCCAGATGCCTTGCCCTGCCTGATGACAGCAGAAGTATGCCAGCACCAAAACACACGTATTTCAGGGGTGTACAGCTCACTGCAACCACCTCCCAAGCTAAGGAAACAGGGATTTACAGGACGGGATGCCAACACCTTGACACCTTGTTCCCGAATCAAAGACTCTTTTGGCTGGAAAAGACCAACAGCCCACGCAGCCCCCGCTCGCCTTACCCGCAGGAACGAGTCCAGGGCCCCGTTCTCCATGAACTCTGTGATGATCATGACCGGTCGGCTTTTGGTCACCACCCCTTCCAGACGAATGATGTTGGGGTGGTCGAACTGCCCCATGATGCTGGCCTCACTCAGGAAATCCCGGCGCTGCTTCTCGGAGTAGCCAGCCTTGAGCGTTTTGATGGCCACGTAGATCTCCCGCTTGCCAGGTAACTTCAGGCGTCCTTTATACACTTCTCCAAACTCCCCTGCAAGTGCAAGAGCATCCGCTACCACCTCCTCCTCCACATAAAACACTGCAAAGAGTAATGGTACCTTGAGCTGCTTGGTCTCCAAACCGACCGGCTGAGAAACATCAGCCAGTTAACACTTCAATGATGCTCGCCTCTATAAATCTACTCGCCGGTCCTCTTTAAAAGGGGCAACGGCTGCTGCTGAGGCTGTGTTTGGGCTTGCAACCTTCTCCAAGGTGACAGTGTCCAGCACCAACAGAAGCAGAGGCTGGGGCTGCTCTCACAACCCCCCGCCAGAAGGATTTGCGGAGCAAGAGCATCAACACATAAGGACTACCTCAAATATAGAGTCGGTATTGATAATCTCTGTTGCCTTTTTGCACATCTCTTATCGTGGAATGGAAAATAATTGGGCTATTTTCATTGCTGCCCTCTGATTTAAAATACAGAGAAAGTGTCCTCTCCTTTACAGCGGGAAAGCTTTTCCCTTGCCAAGGCAAAATTTGCCTGTGGAGGGATTACATTTAAGCCAGGTTTGCAGCCGCTTTGCCTTGATGAGCAGCAAAGGGCAGTCGATACATCGCTGAACTTGATCCCAACCGAACTAGCTCATTGCTTCTTTGCAGCCTCCCCTCCCCGGCTTCTCACTTTCTCTTCTACGAGTAAGACATGCTTATTTAAAAATGGCAATAAAAGTGGCACAGCTGACATACAGATATGTGCACACATGTGTATATATACATATGCATGGGAATATGGCACAGACCAGAGCAAGGTCTGGCTTTTTCCTGGTATCTCATAGAAAAGACAAGTAAGAAATCCCAAGAGGCCCCGTGGTCACCGAGCAAATACTTTCATGGAGCCTTTCCCCCCTCAGAGGAACTTTGAGAGCAGAAACCA
This sequence comes from Gorsachius goisagi, assembly GCA_018403395.1. Taxonomy (NCBI): domain Eukaryota; kingdom Metazoa; phylum Chordata; class Aves; order Pelecaniformes; family Ardeidae; genus Gorsachius; species Gorsachius goisagi. The sequence continues at coordinate 40,396 of BOSO01014130.1, read as the reverse complement.
ACCTCGTGTCCACCCTAACCCATCACAAACCCAGGAAAGCCTGGTGTCTCGAGGCTTCCTTGAGGGTTTCCCAGTGAAGGACCACATGAGCACCACCAGAAGACTGCTCCAGGTGGGTGTCTGGCCATGCAGGAGCGGCAGAGAGGGCAGGGAGGGGCAGGCGGCAGGGGATGGCAGGACTCACCTGCTCCAATGACTTCTTCAATCTTCACAAAGGATACATCAATCTCCTTGGCAAACTCTCGGACCGCCTCATTGGGGTCCTCATAAGTGAAGGGGTCAATGTAGATCTTCATCCCTGGAGACCCTTGGTGCAGGAAACATGGGAGCAATGGCAAAAGGGAGAGAAACCAAGAGCAGTTGTGCCATGGCCAAAAACTGGAGACTCCTCATGTCTTCACGCCCTCCATATGCCTGTTAAGCAATCACTGTGCTCACCTGCACCACCTCCATAGACCCTTATCATCCTCTTTGGTCCCCTTGCTCCACCTGACCCTCCCCTGCATCCCCTCCTCTTCCTCTCTGCCCTCTGCTCCTCCACCATTACCCTACCTCTTCCTCCTTCCCGGCAACGGGGAGCAGTTACAGACCTGAACTACAATTAGCTGGCTTTACGGCGAGGGCTTTACGAAGCTCTGTGCGTTAGCAAAGAAATATTTATTTACCCAAAAAGGCCTCTGATAGCTTTGTGGCGGCTACTAAATTGACAGAGTGCAGCAATTATAATCAACAACCTGCATGGAGCCATAAAATACGGCTTGGCCGGCCTCCTTGACAAGTCCCTTGCACAAGGGCAATGCGCGGCAGCAGGATGCGGCCACAGGGAGATGCAGCAAGCGGTCTCTTGTCCTTTTCAAATGGGGAAAACCAAAACAGACCCCCAAAATCCCCACACGGGGTCTGCAGACATCGTGTCTGGATGCCCTGGGGCTTGCAGAGCTGCCAGGGGGCACAGCCATGGGGCAGAGTGCAGCCACCACTGTCCCCAGGGCTCAGCAGGGCACTGGCATTATAAGGGGTACAGGGGACCCAGAGAGGGCTGCGGTGCCTGTTTGGGGATTCAGCCTCCCGTGCCCATTTCTCACCCAAAAAGGGGACCAGGGATGGCGTAGCAGCCCCCTCAAGGTCATCTCTGGAGGAGACATCGCTGCCCAGTCCTCCTCCCCAAGGCACCTCGGCGTTACGGTGATTGACAACGTTTGATTACACCGTTAAGGACCTTACCAAGGGCCACGATCCTGTTGCTCCTGGTGCTTCCAGAGCCAACACGCAGATGACTGCATGGACCACAGCGTCACCTCCACACCAGGAATCTAAATCGGCTCCCGGCTGCTTTGCAAGTTTGCCAGCAAGTAATTCAGAAGAATGCATCAAAGCCTCGCAGCGGGGCACTGCTGGTGCAAAACAGCCAACAAGGGAGAACTGCTTGCGGGGGCCCCAGGACTCAGCAGGGACAAGGCAGGAGCATCCTCATCCTCAAAAGGGGCGTTTGGGGCAAAAGCGCTGCGCCTCAGAGGCGGGCGGGGAAGGCTGCAATGAAGCCATCTGTGCATCTCCCAGTTCATAAATCCCTTTACGGCTCTGCCTCATACACTTTAACTGCCCCATAAATTTTTTTACAAGAGCAGCTGATGCTCCAGCCAGGATTACAAAGGGATTTACAGGATCGTAACCGAGACTGACTCACTGATCAAAATATTGAAGAAATAAAGGAGACAATAATGCTGAAGTTTCCTGCCCACTGTCAACACAGCCTGGTTTCAAACACCCTCTGATGAACCCGTGGGCTCAGTAAACCCCAGGTTCAGCTTCCCCCCCCCATTCTCATCCCATTCAAACCAGTCGGTTTAGGGCACCTAAATCCACTACTCATCTCTGCAAACCTCAGTCACTGGCCCATCATCACCATGCTGGCAAAAGCCGGGCGAAATGCTGGGTGCTGGAGCGCAACATCGAAGGCAACCAGCGCTGAGCCTGCCTGCAAAGAGAGCTTTGCGCTCTTAAAATCACCCTGATCCTCCCAGAAACTGTGCTGGGCCATTTGTCACTACCGCAGACGCTGGCAAATTTTTCATCACTCTTCGAAAGTTGAAGCGCTCTGCACCACAACCCTGACTCCAGTGTTAAGATTCCTTCCGACATCATTTTTCCCTTGGGAATAAATATTGTGGGGACAGGGGAAAACCCTTGCCGGCTGAATCGCCACCGCTCCAACAGAGCGCTTTTCCCCTTTCCCTTATCTCACAGCTCCTGGTGAAGCCATGACAGAGATAAAGCATGTGAAATTACAACCTGAGAGACCCCATCTCACCCCAAAAATCCACCTGGGAAGTCCTCGCCAGCAGCCAGTAATGCTGGGGGGGCTCCCAGGAGGGATGGCGGAGCCGCGCCAGGGAGGCTTGAATTGCCACGGCACTAAACACACGCGTGATTTGTTCTGGCGGATGCACTCGTTACTCCATTAGTCTCTCGCCACAAATTTCCCACCTGTTTTGCTCGAGTGCCTGCAATAATCAAGCGCCTGGAGGCTCGCTAACCTTGAAAGAGTTTTGCTGTGTGTCCAGAAGCCCTGGCACCCCCGGCTTTCAGGCCACTGATCCTCGCATCATTCAGCTTTAAAAACGAAATGCAAACACCCACTTCATTGCAGTCCTACCTGGTTTGAACACCCTGGGGCTCCGGGCACTGGGGTGGGAAATGTTTCAAAAAAGGGGGGAAAAATGGGAAAAATAAGTCCACCCGCAGTTCGACGCATGTTTAGCCATCAGGCACCAAATAAATCTTCCCCCAGCACCCACGTTGCAGAAACGGAAAGAAAAGAGGGAGGAAAAGCACAGGTCCAGCATATTTAAGTATCACCCCCGGTGATGTTCAGAAAAGAGTTTATCATTTCCTGGGAGCTTTACGGCCCCTCACAGCCCTGCCTCATGTTGGGAGGGTTTGGTGTGAAGCTGAGAAGGTCAAAGGGATCTAGCATGCTGCTGCTGGCTCAGCTGGGCTCTCCCGGCTGCCTCCAAACCCCTTCCTTCTCTGTCAGCCCTCCGGTGCTCTCTGCCAGGCTGACCACTCCATCTCCATCCCTCCCCTCCACTCACCCATCCTGCTCCCCGCTTCTCCAGCCATCCTCCACCCATCCTCACATCCCACCGCCACTCCTTTTCCTCAAAGAGGAGTCCAGGACCCAGCGACAGGTTCTTCCCACAAGGCAGCAAAATGCACCTGGGAGGCATCTCTAGGAGAGTGTAAATGGGATTTACAGCCCGCGGGGACCAGGCACGGAGCTTGTGGGCACCAGGTGGCAACTCCTCATCCCCTGGAGCTCCTGCTTTGCTGCTTTATTATCATTTCCAGTGATCACAACAGTCCGCTGGCTGCTTTAGCAGGAGCTGGAGGAGCACCTGAGCACATGTTACACACAACAGGTGCCTCGAATTTATTCTGGTGCACAGCTCCACCAGCCGCAAAGGTGTCTTAGGAAAAGGCCAGCCAAGCTCACGCTTTCCTGGTTGTTGGCCAAGGGGATCTGCAGCCCAAAGCCAGTTGAACCTTCCCAGTCCCTGACCACACATCCCTCCTGGAGCAGTGTGCAGGGCAAGCATCAGTCACGCAGCAATGCCAGCCACCAGCTCCCACTCCCCAGCCACGCTCCCAAAATCCAGAGTCCCTTTTAGCAGTAAGAGCAGCCCAGCACCAATCCTGGCCCGGGCGGAGCCCGTGGCAGGAGACCAGGAGCTCATCCCCACTCCACACACTGCCTCTCTCCTTCCTTTTCTCCTTTGGGAGTCTCCACAGCATCTTCTCCCCATGTCTTGTCCCCCTACATCCCCCCTGCCCCTTACAGCCCTCCATCCTCCCCAAATCCATCCCCATCCCCCAAATCCCCTCCTCCCCTACCCGTTGCTCCTCTTTTCCTACCCACAACACTGCACCACTGCAAAACGCCCTGAGACAGCCTGGACACACAGCTGTGGGCATCTCTACTCCCACCCTGCGGTCCTCTCTATCTGCCCCATGGGGCTTTCATCCCCCCACCACGCACACTTGAAGGTGGAGGAGTGGGGCACATGCCAGGCACAGGTTTAGGAGCGTTTCCCCTGCTCGCTTTTCCCCGCTCACCTCGCCCGGTGCTGTAGTGCTGTAATTTATCGCTGTACACTGCCTCCTTGCTGTAGGCGCGCTTCCTGGGAGGAGAGGGGAGAAAACAGCCAGGCTTGAGGGACGAGGAGCCAGCGACAGCCCCAAACCACTCCCCTGCCAGCAATGCTTGGCGAGCGGTAGCAGCTCGGCGCTCTCGCCAGCTATGGGGGTCCCCCGTCCCTCCCCTCCTACCCCAAACCTCTCCCAGCTACATTTTACCACCTCCACTTTCCAGGGAGGCAGCATCCCACGGGGACCCACCTGCTGCAGACGATGGAAATGGCCACCAGCGAGACGATGAAGACCACCCCGGCCGCTGCGGACCCCGCAATCAAGGGCAGCTGCTCTCTCAGCTCCGACTTGTAGTCATCTGCAAGAGAAGAGGGATGGGCTGAATCCTGCCTCGCACGCCCACAGGAGGGTGGTGAGACAAGGGAGACACCGTCGGGAGCGTTGGCTGGGGCAGGTGATGAGCCGTTGCACAGGGAAGGATCATCACGCTTGACTCACACCTACTTTGGGTTAAAAATATGGAAGAGAAGGTCTTGGGAATGAAGTCAAACCAATGTGAGTGGACCCCGTTTCCCACAGAGATAAGGTTCACAAGATGGCTTTGCCCATGCCTCTGGGGTTTCTCTTCCCACAAATTCAGACTTGTTGGCCGTTTTGACCAAATTTAACACAGGGTCTCACAGACACAAAGTCCCTACAATTTGCAGGAAAGGAGGAAGAGAAAAGGCCCCATTAATAACCAAACCACCGGGGAAGGCCGCGCCAGGAGTTCACCCATATTAGACAGCAGAGAGTCCACCTCCACCACGCAACAGTTAACCTTGAGAGAGCAAGGCCTGGGAGAACCCGAGCGTCTTTGCTGCAGGTCTTCTTGTGGGTTTTTACATCTCGACGGATGGCACAAGCCAACTCCTTTTGCAGAGCCAGGGCAAACACAGCATCCCTTTCACACCGAGCAGCCCCAAAGCCCCCTGCGTCCTTCAGGAGCAGGCAGGGATGAAAGCCAAGGTGGCAGAGGGAGGACTGGACATGCCTGGAGGAACCCTAAGAAAGCCACTTGCAACCCTATTTTCCCCTTCTCCTGCCCTGCCCCCTTAGAGGTGTGGGTACCCACAGTGGGAAGCATCCCCACTCCTGGCAACTTCTGCAGCCCTCCAAAACCACCCCCCTTTCCGACTGTCCCCAAAAGCAAGGTCTGCCAGGCTGGGCCAGCAGCCACACGCAAGGGTTAAAGTAAAATTCACTCCGAAAGAAAGCATTTAGCACCCTTTTATCTGTATTTTTCTACTCAACGGTTAATTACTAGCAACTAGATTTGTCTCTTGCACGCTACTTAAATCCTGAGAAATTCTCATCTCATGATCAATTATTATTTAATAATCTACACTATCCATTCTTATTAAATTTCAATTAATTGCTTATTTGAGGCAGGATTTTTCTTCTTGCTTCTCTAATCCTGAATATTCAAGGCACTGGGGGAGTTTATTACCATTTCCTTCCCTTCGGTCTCCCTGCGTGGTTTTCCTCGACATGAGTGCAAGCATGGGGTGACCTGGTTTTAGGAAAGAAGAAAAGTTTTAGGAAAGACAGCCAAGGAGGGCTGGGACCCATGGGTGTCACCTACGTGAAACAGGAACCACACCGGCAGCGGCGGGGAAGGGTCTCTCTGCAGGAATCTCAGCTGTCCCAGGGGTACGAGGACCACAAAAGGGAGCCTTGCTTCACTCACTGACTGCTGGATTAGTCCTGAAACTGGGATTAATGAAAAACCCTGCTGTGAGTTATTAGTCTCTAAAGGGATCTAGTGTTTGTGGGTGCAGGGAAGGGCTGGGGCCAGAACAACAGCAAGGGTCTGACAAGGAGGCCAGAAGAAGCCATGAAGGTTGTGAGCTGGCCCTTTCCCTTTGACACAGCACCACAGGGTGGGGAATCAACTCTCAGCAGGACATGGAACTATTGGAACGGGTCCAGAGGAGGGCTACTAAAATGACCCGAGGGCTGGAGCCCCTCTCCTATGAGAGAGTTGGGGATGTTCAGCCTGGAGAAGAGGAGGCTGCAGGCAGACCTGATTGCAGCTTTTCAGTACTTAAAGGGGGCCCACAGGAAAGATGGGGACAATCTTTTTAGCAGGGCTGGCTTTGACAGGACAAGGGGTGATGGTTTTAAACTGCAGGAGGGTAGGTTTAGATGGGATCTAAGGAAGAAATTCTTTACAATGAGGGTGGTGAAACTAGCACAGGTTGCCCAGAGAGGTGGTGGAGGCCCCATCCCTGGAAACGTTCCAGGCCAGGTTGGATGGGGCTGTGAGCAACCTGACCTGGTTAAAGGTGTCCCTGCTCCTTGCAGGGGGGTTGGACTGGGTGACCTCTAGGGGTCCCTTCCAACTCAAAACATTCTATGATTCTATGATGGGTCTGACCCTTCCTGCTTTGCCCTGATGGCTCAGACGTGGCTCTCAGCACCCGAGGAGAGCATCCCCAGAGAGAATCCTTCCTCCGGGGGTCTACAACGCCCCGCTCCTCCCCACCCTGCCGTGCCGGGCTCTGCCACCGTGATCAGAGGCAGGAAAGACAAAACCGCTGCTAAATAAGCAGGGGAGAAAACAGAGCTAAGAGATTTAAAGCAGATTACTCCTCCAGCTGGCGATTAATAAGACATTGCTGTAAATCACCTGGCTTTTGCCACGCTGCCTGCTGGGAAAGAGGTTTGCGGAGACAAGTTTGTTTAATCCAATTAGAGCCCGAAGCTGTCGCTGGAAAGACAACCACCCCCCTTCACCTTCCTGTCCCCCCCAACCCAGACTCACCATCCGTCAGCGTCTGGAAGCACATTTTCCCACTGTATTTGCCGTAGCCGGCCACAGTGCGGGCTCGCACCTGCACCACGTACACCATGCCGGGTCGCAGCCCCTCGATCCTGGCCGTGTTGGTCTGGCTGCGGGCCATGGAGGAGTTGTACTCGTTGTGGTCCTGGGGGGCACAGCCAAGAGAGACAGTCAGCGGTGGGGACAAGGCACCCTGCAGCCCACCCGTCCCCGCTGATGGCAGAGATGAGGTTTATCTGCAGGGGGATAAAGCAGTGGCCCTGGCTCTGCTCCAGGAGGACAAGTGCCGGAGCCTGGGCAAGGTGGCTTGGATCCCCTGGCTGCCCTCAATCCCTGACATGGAGGATCCCGCAGAAGCAGGACCTGTGTGCTCTGCCTGGGCTCCGGGGAGCTGGGGAGGTCCCCACAGCACATCCCTCCCCAGCAGCCCCCTGGTCCCACCCTGGCAAAGAGCAGGGAGCAGCTGGGGGGAGGGGAAACAAGAAGAGCATCCAGAGCAAAAAACATCTATGAGCAGCGAATTCCTCATCTGCAAACCATTGGCGTTCCTGCACATTTCAGAAACGTCACACAGTTATGGAAACGCCGTAACAGGCTCTACGTGACCCTGCTCAAGCAGGTTCAAGGGCAACCTGCCTCTGCTGAGAGCCCCAAGCCCCTATGGTCCTTGCCCCGCTGGCAGGGCTCCTCATGCTAAACCTTGGCAGAGACATCATGCGCCTCAAATCTCATTTTTTGCAACATTCCCCAGTGATTTCCCATGAAGGGGCCACTGGTGAAATCATCTAATTATTCACATTTAGAGGAATTCATTAAAGCCAGCAAGATGCAGGAGGGATGGAACAGCTTGGGCTCGGCACAGTTCACCGCAAGGGTCAAGAGCGTGTCCCCCGCGGGGAAGGACAGCTGCCAGCAGGGGGCAGTGACCCAGGACACGCACAACCCCAATAACCTTCACCAGTCCCCATCATCCCCCCTCCTTTCCTGTCCCCACGCCCTCTCACCCTGGCTGATACCAGAGCCAAGGCAGCAACAGCCACTGATCTGCTGGAGAAAACGCTGCCCATGGGGAGGAATTAGCATCTGCGGCCACAGCTTCGCTTCCCTGCCTCTGGTTGCACTCGTTCCCGGTCTCCGGAACCAGCGTGGGCAATCAGGCACCCATCCCACCACCCGGACCCTTCCCAGCAAAGAGCCCGATTCAGAGCTGGTCACTGTTCCCCCTCTCCCAGCAAGCTCAGGACCCGAGCAGCCCCGCAGCAAGTGCGGTACCAAGCTCCGCATGCCCTCAACCCACCCCTGGTGGCCAGGTTTCCACCTGAGCTTACCGCAGCAGGCCTGGAACCCACGGTGCTGCTCACGTCGGGCGTGCAGATGCGGCTCACCTTCTCATAGTAGCGGATCTCGTAGTCCAGGATGATGCCGTTGGGCTGCTCAGGCTGAGGCCAGGAGAGCGTGATGCTCCTCATTGTGGCACTCACCTGGTGCATGATGGGGACGGTGGAGGGGGCTGCCGAGGAAGCGGGGAGGGAGGGAAAATTAATGGAGAGGGGTAGGACGGGCCATCCTGGGGAAGGGGAAGAATCCCTGGGGCACGTGGAGTATCCCGACTCTCCCATGCCTGCAGTTGTTCGCCCCACGGGACAAGCTCACACAATTAGCAGTGGGAAGAGCGACATCTTGGCACCTTACGTGGAGCCAGAGCAACGAGCTGTTGAGGGAATTCTGGTATTTAAACCAATTATTCTTTTTAATTAGGGGCTTAGAAATCCTCAGTGTTCCCTCTTCCTGGGATTGCTTGCTCCAAGGATGTCTCCCACAGAGGGGCAAAGACAGGAAAGCTCTCCCTGGCGGGTACAAAACAAGGCTCGATGACGGTCCCCAGCTCTGCTTGCCATTTTTTGCCCCTAACAGCCTCTCCAGGGAAACCAGCACCACAGGAACTGGTGCCACACTGCAACCCCACATGCTGTCATGTAATAGGACATAGGAGCAAAAATCTGCCCACCCTGAGGACAATGATGGGAAACCAAGGGAGGGACACCCCAGTCCAGCAAGGGAACCCCAGGGTGCTGGAGCCTGTAGCACAACTTTGGCTCAGCCCTGGCCTGGAGGAGCCGCTGGGTCCACTTTTAGGGGTTCTGTGGGGATGCTCATCCTCAGCGCCCAAACATGCTTCTCCCAGGAGTTTTCTTTCCAAAGCCCAAACACTTGCAGAACAGTCTCAAACCACCCTTCAGCTCCTCACCCACCCCAGAGCCAAGGGTGCTTGAAAGGCAGCACCTCCATCCCTGCAGCCCCCGAGACCTCCCCGGCAGCAAACCACAGGGGTCCTGGGCATCATGTTGCAGCATCCCCAGAGAAAGCAAGGTGCTCGGCACTGGCTGAGCGCACAGTCAGCCTCGGGTGCAAGCCCAGCATGGTTTGTCCGACCTTCGCTCCCTGCCGTGTGTTTCTAATCAGTCTTGTCGGCCACGCCACACCCCACGTTGCTCTGCAAAGCCACCCGTAGTGTTTCAGTTCACACGCCAGACCGGAGCTAAGTGAGCACATTTCCTAAAACAGCTTCCAGGCACATTGTCCTCGCTGCCACTGCTCCCTGCCCCTCTCTCTGCATCCACTGAAGCAACCCTGGGGCTGCTCTGCACCTGCCAGGGAGCCAAGCATCCCTGGAGCTGACTGCCCCCGGAACCAAGCATCCCTGGAGCTAAGCATCCCCAGAGCTGAACACCACCAGGGCTGAGCATCCCCAGGGCTGAACATCCCAGAATCCAGCACCCCTGGAGCCCAGCAGCAACACCATCCTTCCACCAAGGACACCAAGCGCTAAATTCACCAGAAGCCACTTTTCCAAAAGCTTTCTGCCCTCCAAGTTATACCTGAAAGGGCTAAAATCAGCCAATATGACCCTGATCCTGCACTTAACCCCACCAAAAGCCTCCAAGAAAGGTACCTAAGTCTCTCCACACCCAAAGCGGCGCTGGCATGACCTCACTCACATGCCTCCTCCCTATGGATCGGGGACAGAGCTGAGCTCGGCATGACTGGCCTGGGGCATGGGACTGTGCCATGGAGGGAATCTGGGGGTGGCAGGAGCCCCGCTCTGCCCAGCCACACCGGGAGATGTCGATAGTCTGGCACTGCCTTTGTTTACACAGCATATTTAATCCCTTATTTTTTTTTATTAATCTTTCCACATCCACTCTGAGAAGATGCTCATGGGCTGAAATTAAACACTTAGCTTGATTGCCAGTTTGTTAATTGCTGCGTTCCCCGCCTCATTAGCGCAGAGAGCAGCGTGAAGGCGGACGGGGCTGGGGGCAGCCCTGCAGCAGGAGATGCTCTGACCAGCCCGGATCCAGCCCCACACAGGGAAAGGGGGTGGAAGAACCCACTGCAAAGCCAAAGGGATTTTAGAGGGACAGCACCAATCCTGCCCTTGATGCACCTGATGGATTTCCATCAGGCTACCCCACAGCCTGTCCTGTGGCACTGCATTCCCACATTAAATATTCTGCCTTTGCAAGACAAACAGGGAATGCTGGGGGACGGACAGATGGACACGGGTGCCCTGGCTGTTCCCAGCTCCCAGGCAGCCAAAAAGTGGGAGACAAACAAAGAAACACTCCAAAAATCCCACCCCAGGAGAGAAGGCTTGGAGACCAGAGGCGGGTTTGATTGCACGCAGTTCAGGAGACAGTGACGCCAGCCAGGCACAACCATGGATTTGTATTTCTCAGAGCTGGGAGACTAAAATATTTATGCCAGGTTTCTGCCTCGTGCTGTCCCAAGGGAGTAAGTTGGCGAAGGCTGCTCTGCATTACACGTGCGGCACAAAGCAGAAATTACCATCCCCTTTCTCTGCCCAAAGCAGATGGGTTTCCATCCTCTTGGCTCCTCATGCTCCTCATTGCAGCCTGGGACTGGGTCCCCCCTTGCCATCTGCACACACCCCCCCGTCAGAATCCCGGTTTGGCCCATAGCTGCTTGTTCAGCTTCTGACACCCAACAGGGAAGAGGGAGGGAAAGGGGCAGGGGAGCCTGGAAAAGGGGGCAAGAGGAAAATGATGGGAGAGGGATGTGCCAGAGGAGACGGAGCCTGAACTCAGCCCTGGGATGCAGCCACCTCTGTGCTGCGATGCAGCCAGGCTGTGTTTCAAGGCTGGATTCACCCCGTCTCCCTGGCCCTACCTGGGAAAAGGGAGGAAATAGTGATGCCTGGCAGCCTAGAGGGTGATAAAAAGCAGATACCGGTCCTCACCCACTTCCCTCCCACAACCCAGTTCTTGCTTTGCCTGGGGTGCGGCTACCCCTGCCACCTCCCCCATCCCTCTCCCTCCCTCTTTTCCCGGCTTTCTTCCCCGCTTGCAGCCTTCCCCCCAGCCCACTGAGGGCTGGGTGCAGGTTTACCACAGCCATCATGCACCACTCCCACCCCAGCAGTTTTTTCCTTCGGACTCAAGAGCTTGCAACTCGCAGTGTACAGCTTAAAACCCCCAGCACCATGCCATCCCAGGACTCACCAGCTTGGTTGGTGGTGATGTTGACGGAGACGTGCTGCGGTGGGAAGGGGCTCTTGTTGGAAACCCCGTTGACAGCCTGGATCTCAAAGGTGTAGGGCGTGTGTGCCCACAGGTTGCTGATGAAGACCCGGGTCTCCGTCAGCCCCAGCTGCCGGGGGACAAAGTCTACATTGTCATCGCAGCGGGAGCAGGCGCGTCGGTCCGACCGGCACTTCTTGCAGACAATGTTGTAGGTGACGTCGTCCCGACCCCCCGTCTCTCGTGGCGGGTGCCACTCCAGGATGATGGACGTCTCGTTGACGATGGAGATGACGTTGCGGGGGCCGGATGGGACACCTGCAGGGAAGGAGAGCACTGGAGTCAGGCCCTTGCCCAAAACATTATGCTCAGCCCTAATGGGGGTCAGCGGGAGCCCTGGGGGGCTCCAGCACAGAGCAGAACACCGCAACAGTTCCTTCTGCCAGTCTATCCATCACCTACTGGCTCAGGAGGGATTTAGTCTCCACGGCTTTGCCCGATGCAGGGTCAGGCTCTCCCCATCAGCAACACCGACCACCCACATCGCCGGCCGCAGAGAGAGGTTTCACAGCTGGTGATGGGGACTCCCACGCCACAAACCTGCTCAGTGTCAAAAAAAATTCCCCATGCAGAGCACGTGCAAAACCATCCACAAAAATGAACCCACTTTAGTGATTGGGAGATGCTGAGATAGCTCCAGTGCTCACGTGGAGAAGCACCTCAGATTATCACAGCGAGAGAAACGCCACTCAGGCAGCAGCGTGGAGAAACGGAGGAGCAGCAGGCAAAAAGAGAGCCAAAAATGGAAAGCGGTTATTAGCGGTTCGATATCTCAGGTTGGGAGCCCAGGTATTTAACGGCACAGAAAGCGACTCTCCTCCGCACCACGCACTGCTTGCTGTTTTGTGAGCAGCTTGGATGTTGGCCAAGAGATCAAAATTGCATTGATCAAACCTGCCGGGAGCCATCAGAAATGCTTCGGAGGACGGGAATTGAACACAGCTCCGATTGCACGCGCTGCCGCAACAGGGCCAGAGTCGATAGGGAGCGATTCCGGAGGAAACCATGCACGAGAGCATCGTCGAGGCACAAGCATGTGCCTGCCTAGGACTGGGGAAGGATTTGGGGTTAGTCAGGACAGCTCCCCAGCCAAAACCACAAAATCCGTCTGCTGGGTTGTATTACATAAGTGATTAATTACTCGTGCCGGCAGGGCTCGGCACTGCGCTTCCGAGGAAGAAAAAGGCTACAATGAGGAGGGGGGATGATAAAAATGATGGAGGACTTGACCCACAAGGAAAGGTTAAGAGAGGGAAGCATGCTCCGTCCTGGGGAACAGCATCCTGGGGGAGCCCTCCACGTGTGCGTGCTGGGGAGCATCGCTAGGGGCCACAGATAAATTAGCCCTGTTACTGAAAGCGTTTGGTTAAAATGCCTGGAAAAATGACAGCCTTTTTAAATAAATAAATAAATAACATTTGGGGGGAAATAAAATTCCGTTCCCTTTAATTCTTTTCCCCTTTAGCGGAGTCGGGAAGAGTCACCAGTGCAGCATCCTCGCTGGAAAGGGCTTTCGTGGACTCGAGGCACCACAGACGTCGCGGGGCTCCCCCAGAACCCCATTAGCAGGTAGCGGAGATGTCAAGGAGGGTTATGGGAGGGATAGTAGGGGACATGTCAGGGGCAGGAGCAGGGGGAAGGACATCAGCTCCCTGGCGGGGAACCAGTTTTGGGGACTTGCAAAGGCTGGGGAGAAAGATCAATAAATAGCAAAACACCCCCAAAAAGCTGCAACTGTCTTGGGAACCTTAATCCAATCCCCCGCTTTGTACATTAAGCAGGCAATATCTTTTCAACCTTTCTTTTTTTTTCAAGGAAAAGGGAGAAAACCATCTTTCTTCCCTGGCCCAGAGGCCAACCCCCTGTCTCCTCAAATTCCCCCCCACCGTCTTTAACTGCAGCCCCTTCCTTCCCTGGCCAGGGGTGTGGGGCAGGAACCGCACTCGCAGGCATCGCCCTGGGGAAGGTCTCCGGTCCAGGGCAGTGCCCACAGCTCCATGCTGTTATTTGCTCCTCTTGACACAGAGGAACTCTGTGGGCGAACAGCTGGCATCTCAAACTGGAGCGTTGTAAAATTAAGCGTTGACAAAAAGAAATAAAAATCAGCAAATAGACTTTTTTATATTGTATTCCTATAGCGCAGCAATACTGTAAGTCAGCTGTGTAATGAGACATAATAAAGATATATAGATTTATCTGCAGTTGTGCTGCCTGCCGACTGCCTTCGCTCTGACAGCTCAAGTGATCCAGCAAAACACGTGAATCCTTTCCTCGTTTCCGACGTGCATCCTGGGCACTCCCCAGCACCAAGGGCCAGGAGCATCCTTGTGCTGCAGCTCCCCAATGGGCTGATTCAAGGGCCTGGAGGATATTTTGGGGAGGGGGTTGAGGCTGAGGCTCACATTCCCAGCGGGCTGAAGAGCACAGCAGCTCTTTCGTCTCTCCTGGGTTCTCTTCTCCCCCAAAAACATGCTTGAGGTCGCTGCTGCCATCCCAGGCAGTTCGGGCAGACAGCCAAGGAGCGATGCATCGCAGGCAACGCTGCGCTGAATATCAATGCTTAATACACCCTTTCCCCCTATAAAAAAATGCTCCATCTGCAAGACTATGAACAAGACAGCAACAGCAGGCAACTTTAAATTCTCATTTATCCTGGGGACGATCTCCCTGCCATCACCGCCACTGCCGGGGTGAAGCATAAATTAAAAGGGCCGCCAAAGAGGTTGGGTTGTGGGGCTGTCCCATCGCGCGTCATTCGGTGTGTGCCACAGCGGTGTCCCAGGAAAGCAGAGCAAAAGGCAACGAGACATCACCTGCTTACGCCGGCGTGGTGGCAAAGGGATTCGTGGCGGCAAAGGGATTCATGACAGCGTGAGGAGCGTTTTTATGGCACGTGGAGCAGTGCCATGCCATGCAGAGAGGGATGGGTACAGGTACCCCCAGCCCTCCGCAAAGCTAAACCCTTGTGGTGGGTTGACCTTGGCTGGCTGCCAGACACCCACCCAGCTGCTCTCTTGCTCCCCCCCACAGCAGGATGGGGGGAGAAAAGAAGATGGGAAAGGTTTAGATTTCACCCCTGCTGCTTCCCCAGCAGCAGAGGGGAGCAAGACCCTGCAGCGCCCCCATCGCCAGCCCCGATCTGTTACTCACTGGTGCAGGCAGCTGCCGGCAGGTCAAAGTCTGCCCGGTAGTAGCCATTGCGGCACATGCAGACCGGCGAGGCCTCGGCGGTGGAGCGGCTGTTGGAGGGGCATGGTGCACAGACCCCCGCGCCCTGGCTGGCCTTGAATGTTCCCGCTGGGCAGGCTGCAAGAGAAAGGAGAGGAAAGAGGTTGAGTGTTGAACCATCCTGGGGCGGAGGTGAAAGTAGGTCCTGTCCTTGAAACAGGCCAAAAAGAAAAAGAGGAGAAAGAAATAAAAGATGCAGAAACAGAAAAGCTGCAGAAACAGAAAAGCTGCATGCCTCTATCAGAGCTAAATGGGGTTACATTCTTACAAAGCTAGGATGGCCATAATTTTCCACACTAGCCATGAGTTATTTCTGGAGCCACCAGGAAACCACTGAAATCACACAGCCATGACACAGTAGTTAGCCAGGCAAAGCTTCGCTCCCCACCACTCGTACCCAGGCAGGGGGACAGCGGGACCCCCATCCCCAGCAGCACCCACGGAGACACGGATGCGCATGGGCAGGACAGCGTTCCCCTTCTGCTGATCCAAAACATCCCTTTCCACAGCCCCAACGACATGTGGCTCAGGTCTCGCACCTCTTTTTCCATGCAAAATTTGAATATTTAATTTAAAAGTTGACATGATGCCCATGACAGTGTCTTACAGGTCCGTCCCATTAATCCCTGCAGCCCAAGGCTGGGGCTAATAACCTTCCTGGTCTTTGGCCTCCAAGTTCATTCAAGCAGGAAATGGCAACCAATTCATGACTGAGAAGATGCTCCAGTTACGGTGATGCTTTAATCAGTGATGGGGGAGGAGGTTTCATTAATCAACCGCCTCGCGGCTCCATGGTTAGAGGGTGATGACAGAGCGACAAAGATGGGGTCCCTCACCCCACCCCACCAGTCCTCACCAACCAGGCACAGACGAACGGATGCTCATCCATCCTTGATACCTAACAAAACCCCTCTGGTGACCTCTACGAAACCAAAGGCTGCAGAGGGCAACGTCTGTATTTTGGCACATGTACCCGAGGGACCAGACATCCACCCAGGTCCACCATCCAGCCAGGGGGAGGCCATTCCTGGCCTCACATGCAGGGTGGTCCTACCTCTGTTCGGCTCCTGGCTCTGCCCCCGCAATGCTGTCACCTCCAAGGCAGGGCTCGGCAGAGAAACACCCTAAGTGTCTCACAAACACGGTGATGATTGAGATAATGGAAAGTGCCTCTTAGCCCCTGCCTGCTGCATCAGGATATGAGGCATCTCCTAGCAGCCATGAAGAGGAAATTAATAGGAGCAAGCAGGAGTAACCACTTTGATGCAATTTCCTTGGGAGATAGTGGACCATCTAATCTTTATTGGAGCCCTTTAACCTGTCATTCAAAGCTCATGAAGGCCTCTTGCTCACAGAGTCCTTCCAGATATTAAAAGATGATAAAAAAGGATAAATCAAAACAATATTTTACAATTTTATTATTCAGGGGATTTTTTCCCCCCCAACCAAGGCACACAATGGGCTGCGATGAACCCTTCCAATGGCACTAACACCTGAGTGGGGATGTGGCATCCCAGCAGGAGCAGCCACCATCTCACGCTGCCCTTCCTCCTCCCTGCCAGGGGAGGACTGCCGGGTCCTCCCCATCCCACCTGTATGGGCTCTTAGGGAAGCACCTGAGGCCGTCGCCCACCACCTCGTGCAGACAGGCAGCCAGACACGTGGCGTCACCACGCATTGTGGGACGCTGGGTGGGTGCACAAGGGCTGGAGGGGGAACTTCAGGATGCCAGAGCGGAAGGGCAGATGGACGCAGACCCCTCCTCGGCCCAGGTACACAACCCTATGCCCCGTAACAGCACAAGGAAGCATGGAGTTACACCAGACACGCAAGGCAGGAGATGCAACCACACGCGGACACCAAGGCTTCAAGGTGGATCTCCATCTCTTCCCCTGTCCCTTCCCACCAGCACCTCCCCGGCATATCCTAGTAGCATCAGGTTCCCGCCAGCAAGCGTTAGCGTCCATCAGACGTGCAACTGGTGACTTGTGGGCTCCCAAGCGGGAGGACGCGTTCAGAAAGGTGCCTGAAACCTGCTGGGCAATTTGGGGGAGAGGGAAGGAGAGGGCAGCAGTACCCAGGAACGGCCACCTGCGTTGATGGTGGAAGGGGAACAGGAGAGGGAGGGAGGAAGACAAGAGGGTCCCAGCACTACGAGCATGCCTCAGTTTTAAGCATAGTGGCACACTGGTGGGTCGGCTGAAGGGGTTTGTTAGTTTTTAATTACGATTAATCCAAGCAATGCTTTGTCAAAATACCTGAACAAAGTATGGTCCACAAGCCAGCATCTTGAGGTTCCTTTATCACTTTGCTTATCTGTAAATTCCTGTAATCTGCAAGCACATGGCTCTTAATTGTTATTATTACCAATTAGCTTTTCTCTCCTGTAATTACACTGCGCTTGCCTGAAGTCTCCCGCAGTTTCAGTGGACGCTGATGCCTTCTCCTCCCTCCCAAAGCTGCCAGGGGCTGCAGCCCTCTGCTCTTGCCATTGCCCGAATCTCCCCTTTTCTGGGGGAGCCAAACCACGAACCTCGCACCGAAGATGAAGCCGAAACCCCCAAGCCCCTGCAATGCTGCGGTGGGGTTTACAGAGACCCACGCAGTGTGGGATCCACAACCCTTCGGACTGTAAACACGCAGGCCGAGCGTAAGGCTTGGATAGAGGGCTCCAGCCCAGGAGGGAGCAATAAATCACCCCACTAACAACAAAAGCAATGCTTGCCTTGATTTAAGGGCTGATGCAAGAAAGTTTCCCAGAGCTGGTGAGGTCTGGATCTGCAGTAACACCTCTGACAAGCACGGGACAAGGCTCTGCCTCCTCTTTCCCTGTGGGAAAAGGCTCCTTCTGCCCGTGCCCAGCCGGCGGCACAATCTGCATCTCTTCAGCCCCGAGAAGAATTAATTGATTGTTGATTACATGGGCTGGATAAGATTAATGATGCGCTTAACTACCCATTTCCCCACGTTTAAGAGCGAGGGGTGTGTTTGTAAATGATGAGGCACGAAAACCGGCTGTGCCACTCAGCAGCTTCAGTGCTTGCCAAAGGGCTGCCTGCTCAGCACTGCCACCCCTGTCCCCCCAAACCCAAAGCTGCCTATGGACCCCCAGTCCTGCCTGTGGACCCCCCATCCTGCCTGCGGACTCCTGTCCCGCCTGTGGATCCCTCGCCCTGTCTGCGGACCCACCATCCCACCTGCAGATCCCTTGTCCCACCTGCGAACCCCCCACCCCGCCTGCACATCAGGGACATTGTGCATGGCGGCGAGGGCCAGGGTTTTGCTGGTGGGACACCTTTCCCTGGGGCTGACGCAGGTGTTTGGGGGTGGGAAGGAACATCATCGGGGGGCTGCTTAAACTCAGGCTTCTTGCAGCAAGATGCTGTCACTGGAGGTTTGGGAGGAAAGAAAAAAAGCAAATCAATAGATGCAAGTCACTCTTGTGCCCGAGGGGCGGGGGGGGGGCGGCGGGGGGGGAGCCTATTTGCAGCACGCCAAAGGGCTCAATGCAGCTGGGGGACTCCCAGCCAGAGCTGCTCCTCTTACCCATCAAAAGGCGCGGATGTGGCCGCGTCTCACATGGAGCAAAGCACCTGGCAAGGGCAGCACAGACCCACACCCCCATGGCTGCCTCCCTCCCCACTCCCTAGCTTGCACAGGGCAGGCCGAATTATTGAAGCGGCAGTGGCACACGGCAGCATCGCGAGGCTTTGCTGCTGCTGAAAACTCTCCTGCCTTAACGGAGTGTGTCCTGCGCCCTTACATTTTGGGTGCCAGGGGCCCTAGGAAGAGCAGGAGGTAAGCGGGATCCTGCCCGAGGCAAGCCACCATCGGCAGACCAGATGCTCAGCGGAAAGGGTACAACATGGGGGTATCCAAGCTTTTCATCCTTCAAACTAAATCCTCTCGGTTAGCACCTGGAACTCGCACTTTTTAATTACTCTCTCAGGGAAGCTTTAGTCAAAAAAAGAAGAAGAAAGAAAGGAGACATCTCCTCTATATTAACTTGCTCTAAAGCTCCCTGGGGACGCGGAGTGGCGTTTTTTCCTTATCAGGTTTTAAAATAGGAGCTTCTGCAAAGAATTACAGACTTCAGCTCACAATTCCCCAACTCCTCCCCCCGGCCCTCGCAGCAAACCCAGCCTGCACCGTTGCATCGTTCCTGTGCCCCTGATCTCCCTGCTGGGACAGAGCTGACTACATTTGCCAGGTTTTCCCAAATCCATGCTTGTTCCTTTTTGGGTCCAAGGCCTCTGCAGGGCAAAACCAGTGTCTCTAAGCACACCCGTTCATGTGCCCATGCTCGCACCAGGTGAGAAGATGGGTTAAGAAGCAACGGTGCCACACGAGGCAATGTCTTCAAGCAAGCTGGAGGCGCGGAGAGGAGTGCCATGTTGCAAAGGCACTGGAAAAGCCCAGATGATCCAGCCTGTTCCAAAAAGATGTGTGGCTGGCACCTACCAGAACCAAGAGATGGGCAGTGGGGAAGGTGCCCCGTTGGGTTTAAGGACAACGCAGGGCATGAGCAAAGGAGAAACCTCGGCTCATTGCAATTCCAGCCCACTGGGAAAGGATTCAAGGCCATTTCCCCCCTCTCTGCAAACGACAAATTTTCATAAAGAAAAAAAACCTGGCTCCTAAAAACGAACCTTTCTGCACAAGGCTCACAATTTTGGATGAAACCTAAAAAGAGAGGAAAAGCTTGCTAGAACCTTGTACATCCTGCAGACACCCTCGACACAAAATGTATTTTAGCACATCAAGAAATGAAAAAAAAATAAGCATCCCATCAATTTTTCAGCCTTCCAATGGAGATTTTCTGATTAGCCCCAATTATGGGTATTTTAGCAGCAAGGCCACTCTCCTCCCTGTCCCGCTGCCTCCACAGGCAGCCTGCACGCAGGCTGGGAAGCCCTCCTAGATGCTTTCAGCCGAAAGACACCATCCAGGCAAATAAACACCCATGCACAATTGCCTGCTATAGGAAAAACGACATTTAGAGGATGCTGTGATTTACAGGGGCAGGCACCCTGGCAGCCGGGCACGGTTTTCTGGGGCAACTGCCGTCTGGGCTCCCGCTTGCCCTCCCGGGCACTGCGTCCTCCGGGGACACATACTTCGGGCTGCAGAGCTGCAACACCACCACGGGCTGTGACACGACCCAAGTTTTGGGGTTTCGATGCCTTTGATGTGAAGATGCCGCTCAGGATGCAAGCCGCAGTCTGGAGGGAAAAACCAGCAGAATCAGGCAAGTTATCACCCACATGCCGCTGCTCTCCAGCAAGGGGCTGCCATCTCCCCCTCTTCAAAGGGCTACAAGGTGCTGCCTTCCCACCCCGCTTTCATCTCCCTCGTTATCCTCCCTGCAAGCATCCAAGCAGGGAGCTCGCGCCCATTGCTGAAGGTTTAATTGCATCCCTGACTTGATGCTCTCCCGTCATTCCTCCCCTCCTGCATCTCTGTTGGGGAGGGAATTGGGGGGTTGTTTTGTGGGGGTTTTTTTCATCTATTTCTACTTTTTAATGATCCAATTTGCTTTTATATCAAGCCAAGCACTTCTCCTGAGCGCCTCAGCCCTGGCACGGCTGCAGCAAGCTCGGCAGGCAGCCGGCAACACCGGCGGGCATCCTGTTGTGCTGCCCTCTGCGAGGCATCCACAAATTAATCTGGAGAGGTTTCTGCATTCGGAGGAATGCTGTGCTGTGGCGAGGAGGGGTGGGAGGGTACCCAACACTCACATCCTGCCTGCCTGACCATGCTGGGAAGGGAGATGGGGCTCCCACTCATCCCCAAAATGCCCCATCAGCCACCGAATAGCCTTTCCCACATCCAATCCTTGGGGCAGGGTGAGGAGCATGACCCAGATGGGGAAACACCAGAGTCCAAGCATCCCCAGCCCCAAAGCATCCTCGGAGGGACAGATGGGATGCTTGCTCCTTTGAAGAGGGAGCTCGGCACAAGCCCCTGAGCAATATCAAAAACCCCTGGCACCCTGGGGATGGGGTACCCCAGCAGAGCCTTGTCCCAGCGAGGGGTAAAACCTTATTTTGGTGCAACCTTCGCTAGTTTTGCAGCCAAAATGCATGAATTCTCGTGATTTCGTATCACTCCCACCTTAGGGCCGAGCGCTCTCCCAACCTTATGACAAACAGCACTTGCCTTGTCACATTGCGCTTCCGTATTTCAGCTCTGTACATGAGCTTCCCAGCATCTGGGTTCGCATCCTGCAGGCAACGGGCTGCACCCCTGCCCGACGCATGGAGGAAAGAGGCCCCGGTTCCTCTTGATGCAGCTGGTTAATTAAACCCGCCCTTCACCTCTGGAGGAATGGGTTTAAATCTGCCTTGGGACACATGTAAATTAAAGTCAGCAGCTTCTGAGCCTGGCCCGCCATGGTTTATTCATGGAGGAAAAGTAAAATTCAATGTGTTTTTTCCTTTCTCAGGGTTTTGGTTTTGGGTTTTTTTTTTTGGCTCTTCTGACGGATGAGAAATGAATTGAAGCGAGAAGGCACAGGGCAGGATTTCAAAGGCGCTTGCAGGGTAGGGAGCTGCGCAAGGCCAATTAGAGGCAACAGGGTGTGGGTGCATCTGCATTGACCCCTCCCAAAAATCCCATCCCTCATCAACCAAGGATTTGTGTCCCCCGGGGCAGACTGAGGTGCTCATGGACCGAGCCGTGCGTGCTTGGCTGCAAGAAAATGCAGCCCGTGCTCACCCAGAAGCAGCTTTTCTCCTCCAGGAAGGTGGACCTGAGAAAATGGAGGGTCACTGGATGCAGAAGAGCTTCAACACCAACTCTTTAGCTGGTATCATGACCCTAAGCAATGAGTTTAATCCTAGAGCGGGGCATGGAAGCAGCTGGTTTTGGCTTGCATGTGCCCGGCTGCATGCCGCCTGCAGCACCCGTCCTCCCAACAGGTCCATGCTTGCCCATCTAATCACCACTCTAGGCTTGACTTTCCCTGTTTTTCATGGTTGGGGGGATTCTGAAGGTCTAAAGACAAAATCTGTCCCAGATCCATTTGTTGGATGAGAACGGGGAGAGCACGCACGCCCTGGGCAGACGGTGCCAGTGGGCTGCCAGCTCACCACAGAGCAGGGAAACTCGCTTTGCTCTCCAAAATGGTCAACGGGGGGTGAAAAAAGAATCCAACACTTCTCAAGGTCACTTTTGCAAATCACTTTTCTCCTGCTTGGGTTTTGCCCTGCTTTAGCTTCCACTTTGCACCGGGCTGAGGCTGCCCGGCCTCGCGCCGAGGCTGCCTTGCCCCGGCGGCTTCCCTTCGTTTCCATAAACCAGCCACCGAAACAACGATGCCCGACCTTCTGCTCCAGCACTTTTGGATGTGAAATCAGAGGTGAAACATGGCTGGCGGGGATGTGGCGCAGCTCGTGGACACCCCCCCAGCCCGTTTCAGCTCTTCCCCCCTGGGAATCAAAGCACCGCTCTAAGGAAGAGGAGGGAGGCATTTACAGGGACGGATAAGGCCGGCACTGCCTCTCTGAGCACCCACTTTTGGTGACTAAATGCTAAATAATTTGATCAAACGCTACAATTCATCCACATAAGCAGGGAGGCTTAGGGTAGAGCGACCAGTGCGCCCACAGCAGCAACCAGCACTGGGTGCTCCTCACCATCCTAATGCTGCTCGAGTTTATTATTCGGAGCCAACAAGCGAAGGGGGATGGAAGTTCTTGGCAATGATTTAAGGCTATTTAACCTTCTTATACTCTTCTTTTAAAAACATATTCAGTGGCCGCAGCCCACCACGGGCTCTTCCCTCTGCCGAGTCCTGCAAGCAGGACAGGGCCGGGCTCGTCGTTGCTGCCCCAAACCCTCATAGGCAGCGGGGCTGGGGTGGTCGGGAGCTACAGCAGCCGCAAATTAAACACCATGCCATGGCTCTTCCTGGGGACATGATATAAGGAAAGGGGAGATCAATTTGCCAGTAAATAGACAGTGATGTCCAACCCCTTACTCCTGGGCTTCCCCGCCCCAACCAGCGCTATAGGAACATCTACATCACTGCTGTACGTTAAAACCGGAGCTAAGGGGTGGGGAGCAAGCCAAGAAATGCATCCAAAGAATTTAAGGAGAGAAAGGGTGAGTGGGCTGCTGGCGAGCCAGGTGGCACCAGGAGCAGAGCAGACGGGGGAAGCACTGGGGCTCCAGCAGCAGGGCAGGAAAGCCGGGCTCTGCCCAGGAGATTCGGAGGCTGCTCCTGCCCGACCTCCAGCACCCCCAGCCCCACCCCTTGGCCCATTTTTAACAAACAGGGTGGTTTATCACAGCTGGGCGCCCTGTCTTAACTACAGGCACAACTATGACCTGGGTTTCAGGAAAGGCTCACAACCCAGGGCACACTTGGTTTAAATGAAGGTGATAGAACTAAGGCAGAGCTCCGGGCGGCCGGTGCCTCTAAGACAAGCGATGCTGACGTGCACTAGATTACACCAGTTCTGGTTGATCAAGCCAAGCATGGGCCGGTGAGGGGACCCCCAGAAGTGGCCCCGGTGAGCAGATGCATCCCCAGCACCACAACGTCACCTGCAATGAGTCCCCCAGCGAGTCTGGAGCAAATGACTGGGGGGGGCGGGAGGGAGCATCAAGATTCAGGCCAGGAGTCACGTCCCAAAAACACAAGCCCCAGAAGATGGTCTACTCCCACCCCAGGCATCCGGCTCGATTCAGGAGGCACGGAGCAAGATTTCCTTCCTGAACCACAGCACCATGAGATTCCAGGAGTCGATGGACACGGACTGGAAGCCGTACGGAAGAGCCGATACTTTCACGTACCACTTAGCCAGGCAGGCACATCGCGTTCACCCCTCAATGCCTCCGTGAACTGTCAAAGCCACCTAACGAGCAGGAAAGTGAGCTGCCAAAAAAACTCATGGTGGATCTCCAAGGGCAGCTCTTCCCCCAGGTACAGAGGTGCTGGCAAGGGCTCTTGTTAAAAACCCCCTGAAAATGATGCAGAGACCTCCCAGGGATTCCGGGAACCACCAGTGTAGATCCATAACTCCAGCCCCTCTTCCAACTGGGAAATTAGGGCGGCATTGCCCCTGGGCTCACCAAACCACAAACCCCTCCTTCCTGGCTGGGAAGCAAACATCTCGCGTTCCTAATAGGAACTAATTAAGCACCTTTTCCTCCTTTGCCAGCTCACGCCACGCAGTATCCCCTCAATCTAGAGACCTTCAAGTGCTTATTAATTATGTCTGAAGTGGTTCCTTGTTAGTGCTGATGCCACGAAGGATGAGTCACCCCACGACCGGCTTGGGGAGAGCTTCAGCCACAGGGGCTGGGCTCATGCTGTCGGCACGGGGATGACGGCACGGGAAGGGACACAGGGCTTCCTTGTGTCCATGCCACGGAGGGCACCGTGCCTTGGGTTGCACTGAGGTGGTGGGATGCCCAATCATGGAGCAGGAACCCCCATCCTGGCAGACATGAGCCTCCGGGGCTGAAGTTTGGCTGACTGCTTGAGGACCGTGGCCAGGGATGATTTTGGCATGGGGGGGACACACGCCTTCAGCACGGGGAGGACATCCTGACCAAGGCACAACAGCTCTTCCACATCCCTCATCTACCCCAAGAGCCCCATGCATGGAATTAATTAGAAAAGTAATTAAGAGAGCTCCCCCATAAATATTTATAACAGAATGAGCCATAATTACTATTCCTTGGAGGAAAGGTGCCTTCCTACCCAGCTGCAGAGAGAAGAGGAGAAGGGAAACGTGTCGCCGACCGCGGGACCAAAGGCACCATCCCCCCCTTCCCTCTACGCGTACTTGCCCGCACGCAGCCCCAACCCCCGGGAAGCTGCCTCCATCACCCCAGGCAGGAGCGAGCAAACCCTCCCTTTCCACCCCTGGGGGTGGCATTTTCAGCAGCAAGCCATATTTCCCACAGCCACGCACAATTTACTATAATATCTATATAGGAGCATCACATATATATTTTGTATGATTTTTCTCTCTTTTAGTAACATCTCCTTTCCCACCCTAAGCAGTTAAACTGGCCGCTGCCATTGACTTGCCCTGCTCCTGCTGAGCAGCTCTTATCAGCCTAATCCCCTGGAGCCAGAAAATGCTTAAAAAGCAATTTCAGAAAGTTTTACCCATCTCCCTTCCGCTTATTTATTTAATCACGTCCACGCTCTCCCTCTCCGCAATATTCTGAAAGTTCTTCCCGCCCAAACCGCTCACTTCCAAGCACCTCTTCCCAGTAAGCTGCCGGCTGAGCCCTCACCTCACCACCCTCATCCCAGTGCTGCCCAACTTTCCAACACCCCCAGTATAACAGCATGGGAAAGCACAGGGGACCACGGAAAATTTGACTTTCCTTCCCAATTTCCCTCTCTCCACCCATGGCTGAGCTTAAAAACTCTTCCCGACCCCATTTCCAGCTGGCAGGAGAGCTGGTCCCAGGAGCATCCCAACCCCCCGGCAGCCGAGCCCAGCTGCCACCAGGCACCATGATGGCCAACAGCATTTGCTACAAGAGAAATGTCTTGGAAAAGAAACCACTTTCTCATGGCACTTGGGCTCCACTACCAGATAGAAATAGGAAGCAAGGAAAGATGAAAAAGTGGAAATAACAGACGGGCTTCTCGGGCAGCGCATCATTTCAGTGCCAGGGCAGAGGAGAGGAGACCACGAGGAGGACGGAACAGTTGGATCCCCTTCCATGTCCCTCGCCCTTTGAGGTTCTCCTGCACCCACCAATGGAAATTTTGGCCAGGGCCAAATTTCCACTCTCTCCTCCCTGCATAAGGCTGGCTTGCAAAAGATGCTCGGTCCCAGGGGTAGATCCCGACTTGCGCATCAAGGGCAAGGGGAGGAGGTGGAGAAGATGTTCATCCCACAGAGGATGTGCTGGTGTTTTGGAGACCCCAGGCACCAGACCCACCTCAGCAGCCACTGGGGGCTTGAGCAGCGCAAACCAGCTGAGACCCTAGCCTGCAAGTTTGAAGGAGAGTTCAAAGCAGACAACAGGTTACGGTAATTCAATGCAACTCAGACTCAATGTAATTACCATTGGGTTGTTGATGGTTGCAAATGTTGCTGGACAGAGCAAGGAGCAGCCTGAAGCAGTTTCCAGGATGAAACACAAGGGTGGAAAGCTATGGTAGGTCATCCTCCACAGCTTGCTGACAAGCAAGATGGAGCTGGAGCAGGCGATGTTCCAATGGCTCAATATCCAAGTGGAAATCAGTAGTGAGTGGTGTCCCTCAAGGGTCCACACTGGGACCAGTACTATTTAATATCTTCATCAATGATATAGACTGTGGGGTCAAGGGCACCCTCAGCGAGTTTGCAGACATTGCCAAGCGGAGTGGAGCAGTGGATTCACTAGAGGGAAGGGATGCCATCCAGAGGGACCTCAACAGCCTTGAGGAGCAGGCCCGCATGAACTTAATGAAGTTCAACACAGCCAAGTGCAAAGTCCTGCACCTGGGTCAGGGCAATCTCCAGTCACAGTACAGAATGGTGGATAGATGGATTGAGAGCAGGCCTGCAGAAAAGGACTTGGTGGACTGGTGGGTAACAAATTGGCTATGAGCTGGTAATGTGCGCTCACAGCCCAGAAAGCCAAGCGTACCCTGGGCTGTATCACAAACATCGCGGCCAGCAGGGCAAGGGAGGGGATGCTCCTCTGCTCCATTCTGGTGAGACCCCACTTGCAGCCCTGCGTTCAGCTCTGGGATCCTCAGCACAGGACAGATATGTTCCTGTTGGAGCAGGTCCAGAGGAGGGCCACAAAAATGGTCAGAGGGATGGAGAAAAGCTGGGAGTTGGGGTTGTTCAGCCTGGAGAAGGCAAGGCTCAGGGGAGACCTGATTGAGGCCTTTCAATATATAAAGGGGGCTTGTAAGAAAGATAGAGACTTTTTACCAAGGCCTGTAGTGACAGGGGGAATGGTTTTAAACTGAAAGAAGAGTAGTTTTAGGTTGGACATAAGGAAGAACTTCTTTATGATGAGGGTGGTGAGACACTGGCACAGGTTGCCCAGAGAAGTTGTGGATACCCCATCATTGGAAGCACTCAAGGTCAAGTTGTTTGGGGCTTTGAGGAACCTGACCTTGTGAAAATGTCCCTGCCCATGGCGGGGGGGAGTTGGACTAGATGACTTTTAAAGGTCCCTTCCAACCCAAACCATTGCATGATTTTACGATTCCCGCACCAGCTCATCCCTGTGCCGCAGCAGGGAGGCAGCCAAAGCCACCCAAGATTGCAGGGATTTACTGTACGTAGGCAGCTCTGGAAGCTTTTCTTAGCTGTGAAATGCAATTTGCACCTTGGGCTCTCTAAGAATAAGTTGTCTTAAATAATAATACGTGATTAAGAGCTCACGAGCAGATCGGATGTGGAGGCAGGTCTGCAATAGCTCCAAGTCTCACCCCGTCGCTCTCATCCCAGCGCTGCCATCCCCCTCCGAGTGCTCACCCAGCATGCTAAAACAGATGCCCGTGGGTTTAGCCAGAAGATGGCGGTCCCCAGCAGCACCCAGACAGGCAAGATAAGCTTTTTGCCATGCCCAGAACCATTTCAAGCTTTCAAACAGATTCCCCATTTTGCAACAGAGCAAAACCCACAACCAAAGTAATTCCCACTCCCGGGGAGGACAACTGGCTCCCTCTGCGCCGTGGAGGGGACACGTGTGCCAGCAGGCATCAACCCATCCCAAAGCTACATCCAGGGCAGGATTATCGAGCCGCTCAGTTTTAAGCACCTCAGTGACATCACACCTGGGTGCAGAGAGGTACTATAATATAGTAAAAAAAATAAATCAGACAAAATAAGTTGACATCAAGTCTCACCTCACAGGTAGTTTATCCTCCAGGCTGTAGACCTAGCGGAGGAAAGCTAGTCGAGCTCGGGTGGAAATTCAATTCCTAACTGCCCTTGTATATCGGTTCCCCAGGATACCTCTGCTTTTACGGACGAGTTTTAGACAGCAAAGCCCAGAAACCAGACCTGGGATCAGACCCCTCTGCCTCTGGCATAGCACAAGCAGCCCCATGCCCAGGGCTTTGCAACTCTTGCCCCCAAAAAAGTAAGGAGAGGGTGAAGCTTTGCCTGCACTGACCGGAGCATCGTCCCAGAGAGGCCCCAGGGAGCAATGAGGTGCAGGCAGCGTTAGCCCAGGCATCGCTCCCTGCCCATGGGGACACTGCTGCTGGGAGTTCATCGATGACCATGCAGGATGCGGCCACGCTGAGAGCATGGAGGTGACCAGCTCCTACCCCCAGCCCCCCTTCCTAAAAACCATCTTCATACAATAAATATTGTACAAGCAAGTCCTGGGCTTAACATGAAAGCTAAGCAGTTCACCCCTGTGCCATTAATGACATGTTCTCAGTTGCTGCTCACTGGGTGAGGCTCCCCTGGGAGCCCCAGGTGGGAGAACATCAATTCCCTCCTCGTAGGGGTTTGCACACCTTAATTTGAGGCACCCACAGATGAACATTCAGTCTGGTTGGATGCTCCGACAGACAAGGCGCGGATCATTTCTTGGCCACGAGTCTGCCGCCTTGGCTGAAGACAGATGGATCTTCCCATGGCTCCTCGGGGCCCCTTCGGAGCCCTGCTTAAGTGCACGAGCAATGCTTTGATTTAATCACCACACTCCTGCTCTCCACGCATCCTCTGAGATACATGACACAGGGCGTGACAAATGACCGCTTTTAAAACACACAGAGTTAACACCCACAGCACCGCTACATTTGTCACCAGCCGGGTGCAGAATGACCCAGGCAGCGGATGCAGCGGTTTGGAGAGGGTGGAAAATTAAAACCTTCGTAACCTGCGCAGATTGGTTTTCTTTTTCCCTCACCCTGGTGGGCTCCCTCCTTTCTCTGCACGGACCCGCAGTGCCCCAGGTCCCGGCTGGCAGATCCAACTCGTGCAAAACTCCTCTGGTGGCCAGGGGGAAGCAAGGCAAGGTGCCAGCAGCGTGACTCACTCCCCTCAGCCTATGGCTTGGTCACAGCTTGCATTTACACAAGGAGTCTTTCGCTTCTTAATATATCATCGCCGAAGGGCAGAGGTTGCAGGAGACCTGCAAAGCCTGACTGCAACCCCAGGGCACGGCTCCCAAATGATGCCCTGTGCGGGGGAGTGCCATTGAGTTCTTTCATGGCTTGGGGGGCAAAAAAAAGTCTGTTTTATTATTATTACTAGCTAGCTGGGAGAGATGCTGGCTCCCAAGCTTGCAGGGGCTGTGCAGTGCAGCCCTGAACACAGGCAAAATCCTTGTTCCTTGCAAGCAAACAGCAGCAAAACAGCACCAGTCGAAGCCATTCCCAAAAGAGCTCTCTCATGACTTAAAAAAAAAGGAAAAGAGTTATAGAAAGGCTTTAAAACTCCTGGGGCTGAGTCACGGGGTTTGCCAGGTGCTTGCCGTTTGCAAACAAGGGTGGGAACAACACGGGCACCGGACATGGGCTGGATCCTGTGCTTCCTCATGGCTCTCCCATTGTCCAGGAGAACAATCCCCGCTCCGGCCAGAGAGCGGAGGCCTTTGGCACAATAGCGGCAGGGTGAGAGCCAGGTCTCCCGGGCTGGTGGAAGTGTTAGGAAAGCTGGGTGGGTTTTGCAGCCCAAGCCACCGCAGGGATGGACACGGATCCGTGCCCACAGCAGTCCCTGCAAGCACACACAGAGCTTTGCAGCCCAATATCCCCCAAAAAGATGAGTTTCCCCAAGCACCTCGGTTACTGCATAAAGTTTCCTAGACGGACCATTAACAAGCCAAGGGTTTGGAAGCAAATGTATGCCCCCGTTTGTAAAGAGGCTCATTAAAAGACCCTCAGCGGTGGAAGGGGAAATCAGGGGGGAATTTTTCTTCCTCTCTTAAGACTGGAATCAATATAACACTTGAAAGTTCTCGTTATAGGCAGGGGGAATACATAAACAGGGGAATACATGAACGGCCCATGGTAGAATTTGAGGAGAAAAATAAAGCCATAGATCCCAGCTCGGGGGCTATTCCCAAATCCCTCCAAGGCCACGTGCAGCAACAGTCTGGCAGGGCAGCCCAGCCCTGCAATGCTCACCCAGCCCCTTCCCCGGGGGCGTTTTCCAGGCTTTCTCCTTAATTTCTCCACTGGAAGGGGCTGGATGGCAGGGATGACCCCCCCATACCTCACAGCCCCCTCCTGGGATTTGGGGACAGAGCCGGAGAGCAGTAGCTGCGGTGCCCGAGCCTCCCCACTGGCAGCAGCCAGGACACCTGGTCCTTCCCCATCCCCAGCGCCAGGGGAGAGAAAAGGGCCCGAATCCACCGGAGGAACATTTTGGCTAATAATGTCTAATTAAGATTTCCATTAAAACCCATCACACTCATTAGAAAAAAAATTTAACAAGGTTTTCCTGGACATTTTCCTTGCAAAATTATTACAGGGGTTAATGGATGCCTTCATTAAGGCATAATTTAAGAAAAATCACACTTTTTTCTTTTTCTTTTTTTTTTTTCCCCCCCCTGAGGTGCAGTGATTCAAATGCTTCTCCTCCACAGCGTGGCAGTGGTAAAACTGGGCTGCCTGTTCCACCCAGCGGTGGAAACTGGGAGATCGCTGCCAGCTGAAGGCAAAGCCCCTGCAACAAAGGGGAGCATCCCTCCATCCCTCCAGCATCACCGCCAGGATTTGGAAAGAACGGGGAGGGAGCTGCTGCTTCCCAGCACAGCCTAGCTAGGGAGGGTGGCTTGGGCTGACATTGGATGGGAGAGGGAGCAGGAAACTTTGTATTGTTGTTAAAAAACAAAAATTAAAAAAAAAAAAAAAAAAAAAAAAAAGGAGGAAAAGGCCCATTTTGAACAGTCGGAGGTTTGTCGCTCGGCTAAACCTGGAATAAAAAGCCTCCCAGACATTCCCGCTGCCATTAGGGGTGGAAGGTGCCCGGCTGCATGGATGCTCTCACTTTGGTCTAAAATCAGCTTTTTTGATGGTTAAGGGTCAGCCAGGTGTCCAAGCCCCAGGGGTGCAGAGGTGCAGCGATGCACAGGGAGGGGGAGACCCAGCGTGCCGGCACACTGCCCAGCCACCCCACCTTGGGATGCTAAACAGGAGAAAAGCTTGAAATCCCACTTCCAAACCTGCAGAGAAACATTCTCCCCCACAAAGCTACCTAAAGCACTGTGAGCATCAGCCACAGAGACCCCCTTGCACCCAAGCTGCCGGGCAGATGTCCCACTGGCACATCAACCCCGTGTCAACGGGTGCAGATCACGATGGAAAGGTTTTGAAACAAACTGGTTGACCTCGTCCTGGTCCTCTGGAAAGAGCTTGAAGAAGCCCTGATGGGTTTTAAATCCAACTATTTAAGATCACAGGCAGGGGTCTCCATGGGCACACCAGCCCTCAAGGTGCCTGCCCCGCTTGGGGATGCTGCCAGCCCTGCCAGGCACCCTGCCCAGGACAGGGCCAGTTACCAATGTGCCATTGCACCCCGGGGGACACCCGGAGCACCCCTTTGCCAGCCACCCTGGCCACCAGCTGGTGCAACACCCACAGCCACCAAACCAGGGATGCAATTCCCAGCGAGCTGGGACAGCACAGCTCCGCTAAACCAAATCCAAGGGCAGGCAGAAGGAGAGATGGGCAGGGAAAGCGCTTTCTTTTTACCTCTTTGTTTTTCCTCCTCGCGTTTTAGAGGAGAAAGCAGTCAAAAAGCAATTGCTCGTGGGTCGGGCAAGCTGGAGTAAGATGCCAGGGAGAAAGCGGCAGGGAAGTGAGAGGCAGCGGGGTCAGCACAGAGGCTGAAAAAAGAAATACTTCTCAGCTGTGGGGAAGTACATGGATGAGGAGCATGGAGAAAAGAAGGAAAAATAAATCCACCCTAAAAAGCAAGAAAAAGGGCCTTTCTGCAGCCCTTGCAATGCATCAGGGTGGCTGGGCTCGGAGCTGCAGATCCCAAGGCATGGGGGAGCTGGGTCCTGTGTCCCCGCAACAGCCTCCCTGGCTGCCATCTGCCCATGGGACAAAACCAGTATCACCTTTGTCACCCAAGCAAACCTCTCCTGGGTGCCCCAACACGGTGTGGGGGCACTAGGATGGAGCAAGGCACAGGGAAAAGACAGGCAAAGGTGCAGCCAAAGAGACCCAAAAGACCCAGCACAGGCAGCAATTTGGCTGGGAAAACATGAGGTCTCCCTTAGTTTAAGTGTTAGCAAATTATTCAACTACTAATCACAAAATGTTTGTAATTATTATTTTTTAAAAAAATCACTTTATAAATCCCGTGCTCTGTCCAGCTTTCTGTGATGGATAAATGGAAGAAATCAATAATTATTGCCAGGGCAGCTCAGCAGGAGGGGAGGATAACGGGGGTACTGGGACGGGGCCGCTCGTTCCTTGACAACCAACTGGTGTGACCTGTCCCCGCCGCCACCCCTTTCCCAAACCCAGCCCTCCATGCACAACACAGGAGGGAAGGACAGACAGAGAAAGGAGACCAAGAAAGCAAAGGGAGGAACAAGGCCAAAATAACCCCCCATGCAGCTTTGGTAAAGGCTTGGCACAGCCCGGCACGTCGGTCAGCAGCTGACAAAGGGCTGGGGGACCCTGACGTTTTGTGGAAAGCCAGGGATGCCCGGGAGCAAGGATGCTCGAGGAACAGCCTCTGCATCGCAGGCACTTTAGCCCAGCTTTGTTCTTATTTTGTAGGTTTTTTTGGTTTGGTTTTGTTTTTCACCATCCCCACGAGCTCAGATTTCCAACTGTTGCAAGCAAGCAAGTCGGTTCGTTATCCCAAGCCACAGCAGCTTGGAGGCTCCCAACCATGCTACAACAGGAATTTGCCAGGAGAGGAAACGAAAGCAAGACAAGGCCAGGAAGGAGCAGGACCACTCTCTCACCCCTTCTCCCTGGGTTACAAATACAAAGTAAAAAGTTCAGCACAAAGCCATCTAGAGCCAAGACTTTTTTCCTTTGCTGGCTTCTCTGTGCCACTGAGTTATTGCCTGGTACTGGGAAGGTCAGGGAGAAAGCCAGCATGATTCCAGCTTACCACAAATTCAGTGCGCCATTCTCAGAATCAAAATGGATAAAAGCTGAGATGCCCACAACTGCTGTCATTCTAGTGAGGGGTTACCTTGCCATCATTAGGTTTCAGAGTGAAACAGCAGAGAAAGGGTTCAATTAATTTCCCTCGAGGAGAACAAGCAAAATCCACCCAGCACGCTCATCCAAGGTCTCGAATGCTTTCCCCAACCTCCCAACAATCCCCGCTCCTGCTTTTCCTCCCACCTCTTCCCCAGCACGATGATGCATTGCACCTTGACCACGCAAGGAAGCCATAAAGCAAGGCTGAGGGACGGGGCAGAGCAAGACAAATGGATTTAATATCAACCCGAATGGAGCGTGGGCTATCGCACCAAATGAATTATTCATTTTGGATTCAATAACAGCCTCCATTTCGCATTGGCCCACAGCTCTCCCTGGCACGAGGTGCCGACAAGGATGGGGGAAGGCAATCCCAACGGGTTTTCGGGTACGGCATGCTATCACCCGGGTGAGAGCAACGTGGCTTCACACCAGCTGGGAGGTATGTGCCAAACCCCAGCCAGTCCGGGACGGAAACAAGTAATGGGGCAGATCGCTAAGGAAAATCTCCCTCCCTCCCACCCCCATCTTAGTGTTGTGGTGGTAATGACCCCCTCCCATCACTCTGACCCTAAAACATGATGATAATCTCTTCAGGACTCGAAATGCTCCCAAGGAAGATTGCGTTCTGCCTGTGCCTCTCGCGAGCGGCTAAGTGCTGATAAAAGCTGGTATTAATGAATCCCTCGGCGGCCCGGAGCTCTGCTGTCAGCACGAAACCGCTCTGGTCTAATAGCCCTGCGATAGGCACAGCCTCTATCCCAGGGGGTGGGAGGGAGGAGAGAGGGCTGGGGGAGCGAAACAATTCAAGCCTATTTTTTTTTTTTTCCCCACTGCTGAGGAACTAAGCCCATTTTCTCAGCCTTAAAATACAGAAGGAGGGGGTTTTAAAATTTTTTTTTTACCCCCTTGGTGACAATTCCCACAGGCTTGTTAAGTGCCTCATCTCAGGTTGACGAAGGCTTTGAGCAGATGTCAGGAGCGCGTGCGATCCTGGCAGCATCCCTGCAAGGCGAACAAGGCAGGGGAATACGACCCCTTCGAGAGCACAAAGACAAAGAGAAAACCAACAAATTATTATTTCTAAACCACATGCCACCTCCTGCCCGACAACCTTTGGGAAGGGCAGCAGTGGGCTCGGGTCTTCCCTTGTGGTCTCTGGTCTTCCCTCCTGGTCTCCAAGGCCCACGGGGATACAAGGAGGAGCTTGATGGCCAAAAAGTGCACACAAGCTACCAAGAATCCAGAGTCCAACCCATGGTCAGATTTTTACTCAAACACAATTAATTTTCCAACAGTCCTAACTAATTTAAGCCCTGGCTTGGGCTTTTAGGACTGGTTTTAGTCAACTTCCAGGAGGGGCTGGCGGGTTTATTGGTTTGGGATTCCTCGCCAGCATTGAGCAGGACCTTCAAACATACAGGTCCCATGCACAATCCCAGCCTTTCATCCATCCTCTTGATGTGGGAACTGGGAAATACTCTCACAGGACTGGGAGAGGGGAGTTATCAGAGCTCTGCTCCAGAGACAGCATCGTATCAGTACCCGACGGCATCCACGGATCATTAAAAAAGCATGGCCCCATCATCACGCATGTGCTTGGTGCCATTTAACCACCTGCTGCGCCCACAGCAATCATCAGTGCCTTTCAGGATCCCAAATGCTGCCAGTCAGCCCATAAAGGACATTTCTACCCCCTTAGACCTGCCAGGATCCTGCATTTTTTTCCTCGAGGAGCCTGAATGCAAAGCGTGTTCCCCATGCAAAGGCAAAATGCTCACCAGGAGCTCTGCAGAGCCCACACTAGGGTGGCGCGTGGGGCTTCTCCTCTGGCATTGGCGCTGCCAAGGAGTGGGAGCACGGCTGGAGACAAGCGCTGCAGCACAGAAAACTCGGCAAATTCCCAATGCACGGGGGTCTGCTCAGTGCAGCAGTGACAGCACGAACACATCGTGCCCTTTCTGGGGTTTGCACAAGAAAAGGAAACAAAAAAAAGCCACAGAGATGGGTCTGACACCCACACTGAGCAGGTTTGCTCCCATGCCTCATGTCCTGCTGTCCTCCATCCTCTGCCCTGCCCCAAACTATGAGCGATGGATAGGTGCAACACGCTCCTCCTGGAGATTAGAAGCATTCAAGACCCCAGCTTCCTCCACCACCCTGGCTGGCAGCAGATAGAATGGTCACCACCACCAAAACCCACAGCAGTTTTACATTATCATTATTTTCCTACATTTCTGGCAAAATGACATTATTTCCCAATTCCAGTCTTAGCTAAAATTAGTATTTATTTTTCAGTGATGAGAAAATGTCATTTTGCCATAAAACCATGTGCGCTTTCTGTTTGTTTACACAATAGCAGAGGAACATCTCGCCAGAAACGCTCCGGTTTACAAATTGCCCTCCCTCTGACGGCACACTTCAGCTCTCACAGGAAAAGACCATTCCCTGGTGGGAACAAAACCACATTCAGGGTCAACCACGAAACTCAAAGGAACCCACCAGCAATGCTGCTCGATGTGAAAGCAAAAGTGCACAGACTCCAGTGGTTTCCCAGTTGTTGGAGCCCTGGCACGGGAAGGCATCGCCATCTCCACCCTGGCCAGGCAGTAACATGATTTTTCACAGTGAAAACCTACACAAGCTCCCAGGTTTAAAGCAAGCGAACAAACAAGCTTCTCCATAGCTTGAACTCCAGCTTTGCCATTTTCATATACCCAGAGTACCAGGTGGAGAAGCAACACCATGGTGGCCACCCCAAGGAGCATCACAGCCAAGCCTGGTGCTGCCACTCGCATCAAAAGAGGTCCAAGTCAGACCTCTTCCCACCACTCTCCCAAAACCAGCCATGAAGTACTTTGACACCTGCCTTTGAACTTCTCCTTCTTCCCAACCTTTCCTTGACCTGGTGGTGCTCACCTTCTAGAAGCTATTTGGAAAGCACCAATGCAACGGGGTTAGCTTCTCATGCAAAAAGCCCCCTCCTCTTCCCTCCTTCCAAGCAGTGTACAAACCCAATACCTTAATTTGGGTGAGGAGAAGGAAAGGGCAGCGAGTAAAGCCAATAGAAAAAAAAAAAATCCTCCAACGGTATTTGGGAAATATTCATCAGAAGAGCACACAGAGATGAAAAACGGTGAGCGCTATTTCCATATTTATAACCCCGTGCTGCGGAGGACTCCAGCAGGCAGGAGCACGCTGGCAGCATGGCTGGGAGAACCCAAAGAAACCAGCAAAAAAAAAAATTCCAATTAATGCTGAGAATCAGAGTGGCTTCGCTGCAGTTGGGCCCGACGGTGGCTGCCCAGCTCTGGCAGCTTTGCTGAGGAAATAACGAGGCAGATGAAAGCGGCTCAGCTGGCAAGCGCCGGCCCGTGCAGCTCTTTGAAGGCAGCAGATCACAGAGGCAGCTTCCAGTGGGCTTGCAGTGACGGCTGCACCGGCACCCGTGTCCTTGCCACGCTGCTTGCCAAGTTTGGCCACTGACCAGAGCACACTGAGAAGCCACAGGTTGACCACCACTCCCAAATCCCTGCCTGGTCCCCACCACTTCAGGGCAGGTAAACGGTGCAGGGCTGATTCCAAAACAAATACTGCCCAAACCAGCTTGTTTGGGGATGAACTTTTTGTTAGCAAAGCTTAAAAACAACAAAAGCGCCTTGTTACCCAAGGCCACCCTTACCTTTACAGGCCACATTGTTCTCCGGCTCGTAACCAGCCTTGCAGGTACAGCGGCCGATGGGGACCATCCACTCCCCATCGCCATTGCAGTACAGTTTGATGGGCACATCCACCTCCTCAGCATTGGGGATGCAAGTGCCACGGGCAGTCACTAGAGAGGTGCTCTCTGCTCCTGTCATTGTCTCTGGGAAGATGGCAAAGTTCTGCACCACGCTGGGGCACTTCTTGAAGAAGACCCTGACGGACAGCAGAGACATACAAGCCCCATAGTCCTGGAAAGCCAGGTAAAAGCCACTGCGGGTCAGGGGCCCGAAACTTCTCACTTCTGTGTTCACCTTCATCAACCTGCCACCAAAGTCCACCTGGGAGAAGCTCTCGTCAGCAGCAATGGTGTCCACTTTGAGGTAGGGTGCCTCCGTCCAGAAGGCGGACTTCTTGGTGGCAATGACAGAGTCCGTCTCGTAGTAGTAGAGGTTGAAGGTCTCCTTGCAGGAGCCGGGGACGTTGGGGAGGCTGCTGCAGTCCCGCACAGTGAAGCGCATCTCGGTGTAGATGCGGTGAGCTCCACGCCGGTTGATGAATGTGGTGAGGAGCCAGTTGTTCTGGTTGGGCTCGAAGACGTTGCACACCTGGTACGTACGGATGGTGTTGAGGTTTTCGTCGTAGCCACTGACTTCTTCCCACTGCAGAAAGGAGAAGGGAGAGAGGTTGCGAGAGGGTGGCAGAGGAACCGGCAGCAGCCCATGACCCTCGGACGTGCTGCTCACCCTGCATAGGGCAGGGCTGGGCTGGAGAAAGGATCCCAAAGTGGGGCAGGAATGTGGTCGTGGACACATGACATGATGCACGTACAGAAACACCACCTGGGTCAGCACCAGAAGAAACCTTCACCCTCTTGCCCACGCATGCCTGCTCCCCTCTCCCCATTGCTCCCAGATGATGCTAAAACATCTTTCCCACATGGGCAACCACCTTAACTGCCCAAAGAGGATGTAAAAATGGGTAGAATGATGGTCCAGGCACCCGGAGGCAGGAGGCAAAGCAGCATACAAGGCTACAGCTACATTAAAGCCCGAGCCAGCACGTGGGCTGGAAAGCGAGCCTGACCCCAGGCTCTCAGCACGATGGGATCATTTCCCCCAGCAAAGAAAAACTAACTAAATAAAACATTACTGCCACGGAGAGAGAGAATATAGATTTGCAATTCGATTTATAGAAGGGAATTAATATAACCCAGGCTACAATTTCAATTAAGGGACAGCGGCAAACTGTGAATAGTCTATGATGGCATTAGAGTCCTACAGACAGATTTACAACCTCATAATCCATTCATTTTAACTAATCCATGTTTACAGTCTCCTCATAACAGCATTATTCATATGGCAATCTTTAAGCAGCACTCTGAATATCATGCATAATTTCCAGGAGCTATACCAGCGCTTGCGCGTGTTTGTGCTTACATGGGGACACAACAGCGGATGGGTGACACTGACCTGCCCTGTAGCATTGAGTCTTCCCAAAGAGCTGATGCACCACAACCAGCCCTGCAACCTTACAGGTTCTGCCCTCTTCCATATTCCATTATACTGCCATGTTCCTCACCTGCTCCCCAAGCTTCCTCCTTGTAAACCGCAGCCCTGATGTAAAACAACACAGGGTTTTATTTTGTTTTCAAAGCAGAGTCCTCTGGATGCTGCCAACAAGCGCAGCAGAACGTTTGCTCCTGGGCCCACCTACGTGGCTCTGCTAAGCTTAAGCAAAGATCACAGCTCAAGGTTGCACACTGTTGTTATACGATGTTTACCAAACCAGCAATAAAACCTCATGCATCCAACCAAACGCTCTCCCTTCCCATCCCACACCACAAAAGCACTGCAAAAACCCCTCTTCACCCTAGACAAGATGTGTAGATTCGACGCTCTTTCATTACCCAACACCTTTTCACATGAGAAAGCTGCCAGGTTCTCCCCAGCTGAGGGCATTGGCATCATTTCCCATTCCCACCTGGGCTTTGCATTACAGCCCTGTCATCCAATTAACGCCAGGCAACGAGCTCTCTTCCAGCACTCACCCACCAGCATAACACTGACCCCACTGCTCCACTCTTTGCAGCAGGAAAATCCTCTTCATCCCGCTCACTGGCTCCTTCCACCAAGTGCTTTGCTGCTTTTTTTTTTTTTTTTGGAGGGGGAAGTTGCAAACAGAGCCTCAAAACTCAGAGCCAAAACCTGCCAGCGGACCCTGTCGCTTTCAGGGACCCAGCACACCGGGCTGCCCGTGGCTGGAAACGACATGGAATGCCACTTGGAAAACCCTGGTGAGGGTTTGGGGCTGGATCCTGATGCTCCCTTGGGCATCCCTTGGGTTGAGCGCTACAGCAACTGAAGACCAGCAGGTCCCCATGGCTGGAAAGACCCACAGTGCCAGCAGCTGCTGCTGTTGATGCTCTACCAGAGACAAACAGATCATTTTGAGGAGATCCCACTAAATAATTCACAGGCAGCTGGGGATTAAGACAACATTCTTCTCCGTCTCCGCTGAGATTTAAAGCATGTCCATTGGGGAGAGCAGGAGGAGAGCCCGTGTCCCGCCACGGCAAGAGCCTGGGGGAAGGGGCTGATGCCCCAGCAGCAGCCAGGAGTCCCTCTCCCATCCTCCCATCTCCTCCCTCCTGCCCCAAGGAGCAAGAAGGTCCCATTTATAGATGGCTGCTGCTCTTCTCCCTCTTATTTCTTTGCTTCTCTCTCTGGTTCCCCTCTTCTCCGCTTGTTCCTGCGATGCTATGGCTTGTCGCTAAGCCCTAACACAAGGCTGCCAGTGCGGTCTCATTTTTTGGACAGAGGAAGGCAGGGCAGAGGGGAAGCTTTTCATTTTTTACCCCAGCTTTCAGCAGTCTGGGCTGAAAAAGAAACAGTACAGCCCTAGGGTGGCTGCTTTTGGGAATCAAAGACTAAAGAAAAGACCAACTAAATTGGGGTCTTCGTTGACTCCAACACAAGCAGAAATCCCCATACGTATCTTAGCATCTCTGCGCCAGGCTGCTTGGGTGGGTCACGGTCTGCAAAACCTCCCTGGCAGCCGTGCCCTGGCCAAGCCTCACCTAAATACTGGCCATTACCACTAGACAAGCTGAGAAGTGGCACATATCTGCCCTCAAATACTTGTTGTGAACTATTAAATGGGAAAACCCCTAAAACTCAGTCCTGTAACTGGGCAGCTCGTAAAGACTACAGCATACCTGGAGCAAGAGGAAGACATTGCTTATTTTCCACTGGCGGCCAACCTACTCCAAAACCTGCCTCCGCTGGGATGTGATACCTACAGGGGGATTCACTCCAGGAGTCCAAAATACACCTTAAGATGCTCCATATCCACCCAGCAAAGTACCTGATGCTACAAAGAAAAGCCCAGTCCACAAGGAAGGGGTCTCCACAGGGGACGTCACACTCTCCAACAGATGCTACAGACTGACCCTGTGGCCTTTTAAATAAAGGACTTGGCATTTTAAAATACTTCGTGGAAGATCTAATATACAGTCCTGCAAAGACTCACCAGTTAAGTCTCAGAGAAACAAGAGTTGGATGGATGCAGGGGGGTGCACAGAGAGATCCCAGAAT
This sequence comes from Gorsachius goisagi, assembly GCA_018403395.1. Taxonomy (NCBI): domain Eukaryota; kingdom Metazoa; phylum Chordata; class Aves; order Pelecaniformes; family Ardeidae; genus Gorsachius; species Gorsachius goisagi. The sequence continues at coordinate 181 of BOSO01014130.1, read as the reverse complement.
CCCAGAAGGGCAGGGGTTGGAAGGGCCCTCCGGAGATCACCCAGCCCAACCCCCCTGCTCAAGCAGGCTCACCCAGAGCAGGGTGCACAGGACATCGTCCAGGAGGGGGTTGAATATCTCCAGAGAAGGAGACTCCACAGCCCCCCTGGGCAGCCTGGGCCAGGGCTCGGTCACCCTCCAA
>BOSO01014127.1:1874-16163 GCA_018403395.1 Gorsachius goisagi | reverse complement strand
GTGCCCGAGCCCTGGCCCAGGCTGCCCAGGGGGGCTGTGGAGTCTCCTTCTCTGGAGATCTTCAACCCCCGCCTGGACGCTGTCCTGTGCCCCCTGCTCTGGGTGAGCCTGCTTGGGCAGGGGGGTGGCACTGGGTGAGCTCCGGAGGGCCCTACCAGCCCCGGCCATGCTGGGATGCTGGGATACAGAGGCCAGGCCAGTCCAACTCAATTAGTTTTATTAGCAAAGACTACAAAGGACAACAAACTGAGCCACCATTTTAGCCAGCTCTCCAGGAGGGCTTGCTCCTTGCATTTCAAGCTGGTTACCTGTTCGCCAGCCAGGCCACCAGCCTGTCGTGACAGCACAAACACTCACGTCCCACACTGCTGACGGCTGCTGAGGAAGCTGCGAGGATGCTCAGGTCTCCACGTTGGTCACGCAGAGGCTTTTGCTCGACAGCCAAGCAAATGGCAAGAGCGGTCGCCGTTACGGCCAAGAGCTGGAGGAAGAGTTCAGCAGGTCCAGGCGTGGGAAGGGCTCGCCTTGACGTGTGAACCCTGCGTCGACCCACCGCCTCAAGGCTGCTGCGTTAACTGCTTTAACGACATCGGAGCCAGAACAGCTACTCATCTGCGAATTAGCGCGGTTCATCGATACGGCATCGGTAAGGGAATGATAACGCCGGCGAGCAAAGCAGCACAGCTTGCAGCCAGTGCCGAGCCGCTCCCAGATCCCGCAGCCCTTTCTTTACGCGTGGCGAGCACTTGCTTCATAAAAGCGATTTTTTTGCCAGCGTCGCTTATTTTCTCATAGCAGCTGATAAAATGGGTACTTCCCAACGCTGCCTTTGCTCTCCATCTGGCACTTGGTCTCAGGCGTGGCTACACGACCGCTCGCTGCAGGGAGGTTTTTCTGGTTTGCTCTAGGACAAAGAGGGTGTAAATGTTTACGGCAAGAAGGGAAGAGGGGTCTGACGTTACCATGAAGCAAGGGAATTTCTGAGCGATGGCCGGAGCAGTGTGTCTCATTCCACCCAGCTTCGTGAGCAGATACCCTTTTCTCCATGTGGCGTGAGGTCGTAGCCATTACAACGATATTTTGTGGGCAGGCTTGTACTTTGTTCTTCTAAAATGCAAAGCCGTTGCGGTTCTTCCTTCATAGCGACTTCTCCAGTTCATCAAGTGCTTCCTGCTTTGTAATGCTCTGCCACTCAGGTAGGATTTCTCCTTTTCCATGGAATTTCCCATTGTACCATTTTTCCAGCTGTGTCCTGAAGTGAGACACAAACCATTTCCAGTACGCTTGCATGGATGGATCACCAGAAATTCTCCAAGTGGAATAAGGAGGTCCTGCATCCCGGTATTTCCTGTAGGGAATCCATGTATCTGCACCAATCAGGAACGAACAGTCACTCGCAACACTACTAGAACAAATATCGATGACCAGGTTGTCTGTTTTATGCCACCTGTATCCCGCCAAAACTTGCGGGCGATGGAAGACAAGGTAATGGTCTTCATCGTGATTCTTTATGGTGTTTGTGCAAACAGCCCTGCAAAAGGGACACTGCTCCCAGCACCCTGCAAACTGTTCGGCCAGGATCGTGTGAGGCTGCCTTTCAAATGAGCTCATATCAGCCCTGGCAAAGCCTTCCATGAGCCTGTCTCTCAGGGGAGCCAGCACTTCTGCCATGGCGTTGTTCAGGAACTCTATGTCTGTCACCTCCTGATGCTCAATGCCCTTCAGGTCCTTCCTGGGCAAGCTTAGCACCTCTCCAAGTGCGCTGCAGAACTCATCCAGCCAAAGAGAGATTTTGTCATTCCTGTCTTTTCTGTCCTTGACAATGTTGGTCGATTCAAAAATAGCCGACTGGATTCTTCCATAGTAGTGAGTCAGGGACTTATTTAAGAACATCTCCAGCTTCCTGTTCTTATCCAGGCAGTGCTCCACCACACGTCTCTCGATGTAACTCTGGAAAAACTGTTCTGGGAAATTAAGGTACTCCTTGAAATTGTCAAAATTTTCTTCTTGTGCCAGGTGTTTCAGTATGCAAATCTCCAGAGAGTGTCTATTGCCACTGAAGTCTGGGATTTTATCCCTGACATCTTCAGCTATGGCAAGAGCTGTCTTCTTATAGACCGCCTGGTGGAGAGCCGGTTCAATCTTGTCACACAGGAAAACCGCAAATGTCGTGATAGAAGTGGATCCTTGGCAGGAAATCTGGAAACACTTAAAGAAATCTTCTCTCTTGCTCTCCAGGTAGATGGCTGGATCATTTGCCTTTTGGAATGCTGCATGCATGGCTTTAAACCTTTCGGCTGCCATGCGGCACAGGTACAGGGATAAATCTATTCTGTAATCTTTGTTAAAACTGTATTTTGCGTTCTTAGGGACAGCGTTCACACCTTTCTCTACTTCGTTTAGTATTTCATGAATAAAATTTCGACTGTAATCCCTTTTCTCCTTTTCCTTCGTATCGATGTTTGCCTTCACACACGCTATGATGTTATCTGTGATGCGGTGCATGCTGCTCACATCAGCGTCGTCAAAATTCGTAGCCCAGAACTGCAAAAAATGTTTTTTCTTAGTGACATGTTTATCCAAGTCGACAGAAAATACTCCGTGTGTGGGGAATGTCCTGATTCGCCTGGCCACGTTAGGCTCCTTAAAGTGATCTAGGAGGACATCCTCTATTTCCACATCGATATCAACCTGTTCCGAAGGGGGAACCGCGGAGGAGACTTCAGCAATCCACTTTGTCCAGAGAGAAATGAAGCTGTCTCTCAGTTGTCTCTCACTTAGCCTCTGGCCTTTGAGAGACAGAGCCAACTCCCTACTCCTTTTCAGGAGCTCGTTTTCATATTCTGACTTCCTTTCATCCAGTTTACACTGGCTCTTCCTCAGTTCAATAATATTCTCACACTTCTTTTTCGTCTCAGAAAGAAGAGACTCTTTCAGTTCGTTCAGCTTCATTTCCGTGCTGCTTTTCCACTGGATCAGTATCTCACAGTCTCTGTCTTCGCTGAAAAACTTTTCCATGTCTTTCACGATGGCATCGCTTGTCTCTTGCACAAGTTTTGCAAGGTGTTCTATGGTGACATTCTGCAATTCCCCATTCCGAATTTTATTGTCCAGTTTCATTTGCAAGTCTAAGACGTAACTCCTCAGCTTCCAGGTCCACTGACTAAAGGCGGTTTCCAGTTTCTTGTAGGCAGCAATCTCCACTGAATTCTTGAAGCTGAAAACAAAGTTTTCATTCAGCAAAGCATTCCAGAGGTCACCAATACGAATTTTCAAGCTCGAGAGCCTCAAAATGCTGCCCTGTGACTCCTTCTTGGCAGCTTGGAGAATTTTGCTCTTTAATTCCTGGACGTTCTGGCTGTAGGTGGGATTGGGTGGTGCCATGGGGGGGTTTCCTTCCCACAGGTGAGCAAAGTAGTGAATGTGGGTGTTCACGTCAAAGCGGATGACGTCGCTGAAGCAGGAGATGTCACAGAATTCCTGCTGGGCGGCCGTCACAGTCATTTCATCCAGCTTTTCCTGCAGACGTCGTTGTCCTTCCATGTTCTGTTCCTTGGCAGATATTTCTCCCACATTTTGGTGTACAAACAGGCAGCTGGGGGAAAGGCGGACTTGCTTCATCCTCAGAAAAGCCTGCACAGCAATCTGAAGGACATCTTGCATTTCTGAAGGGTTTTCTCCAAAGATGTTGATCAGCGTCATGTTGCCGATGCCAATGACAAAGGTGGCCAGCTCATTGTCATGATTAAGGGACTGCTTATTGGCCATCTCTATGGCACGAAGTCCCTCTGTGTCAATAACCAGCATGTAATCAAAGCCCACATCCTGCTGCAGTTTCTCGTCCACTTTAATTAGCTGCATAAACGCTCCCCGGGTGCATCTCCCTGCGCTGACGTTAAACTGAAGACCAAACATGGCATTCAACAGGGTTGACTTCCCCGTGCTCTGGATGCCAAGCACTGAAAGAACAAACACTCGTTTGTCCCCTAGCTTCTCAATTAATCTGTCAAAGATTGCTCCAACCCATCGCAATGGTACGTAAGAAGCATCACCATCCATCAGCTCAATAGGATACCCCGAAATCATCAGATCAGCTGCAATTTCAGGTAGCTTGACAACGCATTTATCCTTGCAGTTCGTTGATTCCAGAGCTTCGTAAATCTGTCCTACCTCTCTCAAAATGTGCTCAAGGCCAATGGACGAATCGTTGATTTCATTGGACAGGGCATCTAACCGAGTCAGCAGCGTAGGTTTCAGGTTGTTCTTTTCACTGCTTTTCTTTATTGCCAGGATTTGAGACCATAACTGGTGATACTGCCTCTTCAGTTCATCCAGGCGATCGGAGGACAGGTCATCCATAAAGACCTTCATCCACTGCAGGAAGTATTTCTTGGTATCTGCTGGCTGGGACTCGAGAAAGCTGAGGACTGATTTCATCAGCTGATTGAGGGGGAACGCTTTCTTTAGTTGCTTTCTTCTGATTGCTGACTTCTCTGATTCGATTTGGCTCCGATGGTGCTCTATGCTCCTCTTCCCCTTTTCCTGCAAGCGAGTGAGTTCTTTGTCCTTTTTGCACCACGTGTACCACAGTTTTCCCTGAAGAGGCAGTAGCTTGGATTTGATCTCAAACAGCCTCTCTTCCTTCAGAAGCTTCACCAGCGCCTTCGCCTTTTCTTTGGCTATCACACACGCGTCTGTATCTTCATCGACTAAGAACCCATGCTTGCGAGCTTTGTCCCGGCAGGAGTCAAGGCTGAAACGTGTGTTGGACCCTTCCAGGAGTTCCTTGATCGTTTTTGTCAGCTCGCCCATTAATTCTGCTTCATTTCTGTTCTTGATACCGATTTTTATGTTTTGGCTAGATCGGCCAGCTGCAACTTTCTCTTTTTCAGTGAAAAGGCAAACCAAAGGCCTTTGCGACTGCCACAGGCCACGTAAAATTTCCGTCCCTTTCTTGTCGCTCTGATCAGACTCGGATATGAGAGCCACGTTCACAGCAGAGACCTCCTGTAAAAACTGTAGCTGCTTTTCGTGATCCCTCACGTCTCCGTGCAGGTTACAGAAGGCAACACAGCAGTCAAAGCTGTCATCGTCGCTACCCCGGGGACAGTACCAGGAGATCTCCACAACGCCTTTCATCAGCAAACAGTTTTTGGTGCTGCCTTCGCAATGTCGGTGGAAAAAAGTGTTGTGCTTTTGTTTGCTCAGCAGAGCATTCAGGAGCTGGGACTTGGAAGAGGAGGGAGAACTGCCGATGCGTATGAAGGACACAATGGGTGTCTCCGCCTGATAAATGAGTTTGTTTTTGTAACTGTTAATCCTGGCCTGCTCTCCCGACTTCTCAGCCTCTTTCCAGCTCTTCTTTACTTGGCTGAGGGACCAGAGGGGGAACTCTATCTGTGAAGTGCACGGGTTTGGTACCAGGAGAGGTAGCGCAAACTGGCAGAAAGCAAGCTTTGTGGCAAGGTACTGTCTCATGAAATCATCAGCACAATGGAAGAGGGCCATCTGGAGGTCCATGGGATGCACACAGTTGTCACCAGTTGCAGATTGAGGGGCTTCTTCCTCCAGATCAGTGAAAAAGTCATCAAAGGAATCCGGGGGTTCATGCTCTTGCTCTGTGGGTTTTGGCACAGGTGCAACTCCTGGGTTGCTCTTGTCCTTACAAGTCAGGTACCTCACCCGGTAATCCACAGTTAATAGCTTTTGCAAGAAGTAAAATGGTAGTTCATTGTCCTTGCTGGGCTGGCTGTCATGTAAAAATGTCTTGTATATGATGTGGAAATCTTCTGTCCCCATTTTTCTCGGGTAGTGACTCTCTAGTCCAAGGCGCTTAAGCAAGTGGAGGAACTCTTGGTTTGTAAGGGCTTGATTGGCTTTGGATTCACTGTCGGCTGCTTTGGACTTGGACTGACTGGAAGGCTCTGTTCTTTCAAAAGTCTCTTCCATGTCTTTGATTATACTGTGCTTCTTCAGATCGTCACATGTGTCATCCAAGAGCCCGCTGACGAAGGATTGCAAGTCGTGTTCCAGCATCTTCCAGTCTTTGCATGCACTGTGCTTTTCAAGGAGAGTTTTTATCTCTGTGGACCATAAGTTTGTCATCTGACCTTCCATGAAGACTAAACGCTCATGCTTCTTCTTATGGGACACCTCTTTATCTCTGGGTGTTACAGTTAGACCCGTCAGCAGCAGGAAGGCCTGGGCTCTGTAAACATCTTGCTCCTTCAGATTCAGATACTCCTTATGTACCGCCTGCATTTCATTTACCATGAAGTTAATTTCTGGACACCCAAGGAGGTACTGAAAAGTGCTCCCTTCCACCTGGTACCCTGTGCTGGTCGTGATTAAGAGCACCAACAGTTCTATGTCTTTCTGTGCCCTTTCCTGGAGAGACTGGAGGAAGGAATAAATAGCTAGGCTTGTAGTCAGGGTGGCTTTTATCTTTGCTTCGTGGATGGCAGATGCAGAGGTTTCTGGTGCGTAGGTGGTTTCCTGGATGTACTCCTTCATTTGCAGCAGTGTCTTGATGAGGTCTTCAAGCTCAGAAACATTGGGGGTTTCGGGAAGGCTGTGCTCGGAGTGGAAGATCCACTGCATAATGAAGGAAGCCCTGGGGAAGTCCTTGACGGAGTAAATATGAGGATCCAGGAGGCACCTCAACAGAGACTTGATATAGGTGATGTTTTCTGGAGGCGACTTCTTGCAGAACAGAACGGTATTGAACAGGAACTCCTGCAGCGCTTTGTCCGACAGGCACACGTTGATCCAGACACTGGGGTTTTTGGTTTTTTCATTCAGGTTCTGCTTGAAATCCATCAGCGTGAGCAGTTTCTTTTCATCCACTCTCCCATCCCAGGCCTTCACGTACTCCACAAAAGCTCTGGCCTCTTCCACGGCACTGAGCAGTTCCTCTCCAAACATGGTGCCAACGTGGTAATTCGTTAGCGCTTCGTACGCAGTCCTGAGGCTGGTGCTCAATTGATAGGTGGACTTAAAGTCACTGCTGTGATTTAACAGGATGAGATCCCACACTGGGACCAGCTGAAAGCCTCGGTCGATAACACACCAGGTTGTGTTATTAGTTACAAGCCCCAGTTTCCACTGAGGAAGAGAATCCATCTCTGGTGGGCCCCCTGTGTTGGTCACGTAGAGCTGAATCGCCGTGTAGGCACTCCTTCCGTCTCTGCCCTGGAAAGAAGCCTGGGAGCTGGATTTCGAAACATCTGTGTCCACTCCCGCGCTGACACCGAAGCCGCTGTAGCTGGCCCCGACGTAGGAGTTGAGTGCTTCGGACGCTTGTCGCTTCACCTCTTCCCACTGGTCAGCTCTGAATCCTGCCGTAGATGCTTTCCACCAGAATATCCCCCCAAAGTGGAGGGGACCCTGGTTGACGTGGGACCCAAACCTGCTGAAGAAGCTCGCGCACCGGTTCTTCAGCATGTCGGACCTGTCTGCTTCCTGAGTGATGCTCAAAAGATGCTCGATAACTTGCAGCTCCTGCAGGGCCGCATCCGAGAGGCGAAGCTGATGCTTCTGGAAGTAGCAGGAGGCCAGAGGGATGTACTGGTACTTGGTGGTGCAAAGGTAGCTCTGCTCAGAGCGTGACTGGTGGATGGCCTCCGACCGCGAGGAGCTGCTGTAATCTACGGCAGCTTCAACATTAAACCCCCAGAACCCGGCTTTGGCAGAAACGCTGATGCTGAACCCCAGCTGCTCCATGGACTTGGCGAAAGTGGCTTCCGCTGCAGAGGAGGAGAACTCCTTCCTCTCGAGCACTGACCCTTGCTCTGGCCCGGCGAGCTTGAATCCGTCGGGAACCCTGATGAGCTGCTCTCGCTTTGCCAGCACATCCTCCAGGCTGCTGGTCCTGTAAATGCCCTGCAGGGCCAGCCCCCCCGACGCCCGCCTCAGGACCTCCGCGTCGGAGACGTTCTCACCCCTGCCCACTGACGACTCCTGCTGCTCCAGCTGCTTCTGTATGCTCTCCAGCACATCCACCAATGACTTCTCCGGGGGTGCCCAGTACTCTCTGGGAATCTCCATGGCTTGCCACAGAGCCTCCTCTTTCTGTCTTACCACATCCCTGCTGTGGCTGCGGCTGTTGTACATTCCTTTCAGCTCCTCCAGGGCTAGCTTGGCCTCTTCTTGTCTCTGCTTTGCCATCTCCAGGCGCTGCTTCTGCAGCTCCTCAAAAGTCGCTTTGTTGTCTGTTAGTTCCAGGAGTTTTCGGAGCGCCTTTGTTTCCCAGGGGTACCGTACTTCGCACTCCAGCTTAAGGTAGTCTTCATATTGCAGATGTTTCAGGGCTTCTCTGGACTTCACTCCCAGTACCTGCGATAGTTTGGGGAGCCAGTATCCATCATCCAGTCCTTCTTTCTCACATGCTTCTGCCAGTAGTTTTTTAGCAAGAAGTTCCTTGTCCTCATCCTCTGCCATGTCTGAACCCGTGGCTCTGGAAGAAGAAAACAGACTTTCTTTAAGGCAGGTTGTCAGAGCCCCGGGCTCGCCAGCAGCTCCAGCCCCGGGGATTCCTCCTACCCTGGGATGCCCCAAGAAACTGAGGGTCTCCATCCCGGGAAAATGGATGTGCCTGCTGCTTTCCCATGTGCAGGTTCAACCCTGAAGCTGAGTGTGTGTCCCAGAGACCACACACACACATGCACTCCGCCTCGGCCGTGGACAAGGTGCTGCCTTCAACAGCGCCCACGTAGACCCAACGGGACTCATAAATACCCAAGCACCGACAGCGGTGGGCATTCCTGGATCCCCCGAGCACCAGCACAGCCCCTCTGTCCATCCAACACCCCTGCCTGCCTCCCGCACCCTCCCACCAGCCCCGCGGGTCTCCTGCTCGCCGGCTGCTCCAGCCTGGTGCTCACCAGCAAACAGAGGCACGCGCCCACAAGCTCATCTCACGGGCATCCCCCCCAGCACCGGGCACACGGGCTGTGACGTGGTCCTGCTCCAGCTGCCAGCGTGGAGCCCATTCCCCCCAGGAGCTGGTTCTCAGGACACACCATTGCCACCCCAGGGGATGGGAAAAATCCAAGTTGTACCTGTCCAGAGCTGCGCCGGGAGCACCCTGGAGCCCATCGTTAGGGTCTGGAGACTTTGGGGCTTTGGCATTGACTCCAGGACCCCCTGTCCATCCAGTTTGTGGTCCTGTGTGGTTTTATTTATCGCTTCCCCCTTCACTTATTATCCCATAGGCATTGGAAAGGTCCTTGATTGCTGACCTTAATGGAGCTGATAGTCTCACTGCACACGTGCCTTTGCACCTTCTTCGTTACAGCCATGCAAACCTGACAATTACCCCTGCCTCAGGTCAGGTGGATACTGAAGAGATGGACCTGATGATCCTAAAGGTCTTTTCCAACCCAAACGATTCTATGAGATTTCTTCAGTGCACAAAACCTTCCCATGCACTCAGCTTTTGTCCCACCAATGACACAAGACTCTTACCAACACAGGTTGTACATGGAGGCCCACAGGGGAGCAGATCCCCACCTGCAGACCAGGGAGGACCCCATGCCGAAGCAGGGGGGTGCCCAAAGGAGGCAGTGACCCCGTGGGAAGCCCACACTGGAGCAAGCTCCAGGCAGGGCCTGTGGCCCCATGGGGAGAGGAGCCCACGCCAAAGCAGGTTTGGTGGCAGGGCTGGTGACCCCACGGGGACCCATGCCGAAGCCGTCTGCTCCTGAGGGGCATCACCCCGTGGGAGGGATGGACCCACGCTGGAGCAGTTCGTGGGGGCTGTCTGCCATGGGGGGACCCCAGGCTGGAGCAGGGAGGAGTGTGAGGAGTCCTGCCCTGGGGAGGAAGGAGCAGCAGGGACAGCGTGGGATGAACTGACCCCAATCCCCTTCCCTGTCCCCCTGCGCGGCTTGCAGGGAGGAGGTGGAGAAATCGGGAGTGAAGTTGAGCCCGGGAAGAAGGGAGGGGTGGGGGGAAGGGGGTTTAAGATTTCTTTTTTATTTCTCATTACCCTGCTCTGATTTGATTGGTAATAAATTAATCTAATTCACCCAAGTCAAGTCTGTTTTGCCCGTGACGGTAAGTGATGAGTGATCTCCCTGTCCTTACCTCGACCCAAGAGCCTTTCGTTGTATTTACTCTCCCTGCCCAGCTGAGGAGGGGAGCGATGGAGCGGCTGGGTGGGCACCCGGTGTCTGGCCAGGGTGTCCCCACCCCACAGGTATTGACCTGAGGTGCTTGTGACCGGGCTCGAGGACCCTTTCAGAACCTTTAGCGTCAGCTTTTCCTTTAAATTCAGTGAAGATTTAGGCAGAGCACTCAGTGGCCGTGGGCTGTGGCTCACCTCACCGCGCAGCAGATGCTCCTTGGGTCAGACGCTTGACTTCCCAGAGGACACCGGCAGCCAAGGTCCCCGGCTCAGCTGAGACAGCAGACCGTCAGCCGGCAGGCCTGGTAGACAAGGCTGGGGTGTTCAGAAGAAGATGGGGACCACCTCAACAATTCAGGAGGAAAAACACCAGGCAGGAAAGGCCCAAAAACCTAAAGGAGAAGACCAGAAGACAGTCAGGAGATGGCAACCCATCAACGCGGAGGATTCATTCCAGGGAATTCTCCACCAGTGATGACTGCCCAGACGGCAACGACTCATTGGGGCCTTTTTGGGGTGGTGACCAAGCCAGGGTTTTACCTGGGACCTAACCCCACGTACCCATTGCGTACGTTAGCCCAGCAAAGTAGGGATCTCCTGCTTCCAGGGTCTCTTCTGCGCACAGCAAAAGGTGCCCAGCAGTGACTCGGGACGGGGCTCAACACTTGCACACCACAGCAGCAGCATGGGGTGGAAGACCAAGCCTAGACATGAAGTCAAAGCTCAACCTGATTGAAAACGATCCTCCAGTGCCCGACTACCTGCTGACCTCTCAACTATTGGCCCTACTGCCCACCACCGGGCAGCCACCAGAATGGGGGGGTGCGGGACTCCCACCCGCTTCCCCATGGGGAGGAGACATGGAAGGATGGTGAGCAGGCCGAAGGCTGGACAGTAGGCTGGCCTGCGAAAGTAAAGCCTGGAGACCTGCGGAAGACTCCCAGCTCCAGACACAGAGCCTGTCCGGTTAACATCTGCGCTCTCCGGCTGGGCTCGGCCAGCCTCAAGGCAAAACCTGGACGTGGCAGAGCCTGGAGGAATGGCACTGACGATGCGGGCAGCACATGCCCCGTCCCACCACTGGCCAGGCCACGCATCTGCTGCTGTGGACGAATCTCAAGCCCCCAAAGAGACGGAGAGAAACCCCCAGTGGGTTGGCCTCCACCGGGAACTAAGCATCCGCCAGCAGCTCGTGCAGTCCTGCCAGCGGGACAGGGGAGAGAAGTGGAAAAGCAAAAGCAAGAGGAACTCCTGGGTGGAGGTAAAGGAGAGTTTAGCAAGCAAAGGAAAGCTGCACGAGCTCGCAAAGCAAAGTAGGGCGTTTATTCCCTACTTCCCATCGGCGGGCAGATGTCCCTGGGAAGCGGAGCCTCAGCAGGCGTGATAGAATCATAGAATCATGGAATTTTTTTGAGTTGGAAGGAACCCTTAGAGGCCATCTAGTCCAACCCCTGATGCCTGCTTGGGAAGGCAAACGCCGCAGCCACCAGCATCTCCCCTCCCTCCTCCTTCCCCCCAGCTTCGACTGCTGAGCAGGACACCGTGCGGCCGCGATGGAGAACATGAACTCCAGCCCAGCCGGCACCTGAACTAGCACCCAGCAACACTAGCACTCGGTGTGGCTTCGTATTTCTTCAGGAATAAGGAACAAGCCCCATGCGGTTGTGTCAGCGCAGGCAGAGGAGCGCTGTCCTCGTTTCGGCTGGGACAGAGTTAATTTTTTTCCTAGTAGCTGGCAGAGTGCTGTGTTGTGGATTTAGGATGAGAAGCTGAGAGCAACAGGTGCTGGGACGTTCAAACACTGGGATACACATTTAGCAAAGCCAACCCTAGGGGATCTGCCAACCGGGCTGGCCCTGCCCCATCAAACCTCCTGCGTGCTGTAGAGGGGACGCAGTCCCTGCAGCGCACACAAAAACCACGCTGGGGCAGACAGGCTGGGTTACTCCTGCCCGGGGCAAAGGCAAACCCATCCGTGGGACTGCTTTTGCTCAAGGGCCTGGGTGCACTTGGGGGGTGATACGGAAGGATGGGGGAGTCTGATGTGCACCTCAAAGGGATGTGATTTTGGGTGAGAATAGCCAATGAGCTGAACGGTGTGATGGTAATTGCTGTATGGTCACTTCTGTGGTGGCTACGTGCCGTATCAACGGCATTACAGCGAGAATCACGTAGATGAAGAATGAACTTTGATGAAACCGAGCGATGTGTAGCAATGATAGAACTGGACACGTGCAGTGGTGATGGCACCAGCACTGGCTTCAGCGTGCAATGATCCACCGCCACAGCCCAGCTTGCCTGCCCTGAAGCACTCTTATGACCGATTGAACCCAAAGTCATGGACTAAATGAGCCCAACGGACGTTCCAGAGGGATGGCCCATAGACCGAGGGAATGACATCTGTGTCTATAGATCAAAAGGAGGGGAAGTGGTGGTGATTAACTGGACTGTATTGGGAAGGGTAGGACCTGGGCATGATGTGTATAGAATCAGCGTGGATGCTGTCCTGGTTTTGGCCAGGACAGAGTTAATTTTCTTCCTAGTACCTGGCATAATGCTGTGTTTTGGATTTAGGATGAGAATGATGTTGATAACTCACTGATGTCTTAGCGTTTACACTACTTGGCAACAATCCAGTCAAGGACTTTTAAGCTTCCCATCCTGTGCCAGCTATTATTATTTCACTTTATTTCATGTATTAAACTGTCCTTATCTCAACACACAAGTTTTCTCACTTTTACTCTTCCAATTCTCTCCCACATCCCACTGGGGGGAGAGTGAGCAAGTGGCTGGGTGGTGCTTAGTTGCTGGCTGGGGTTAAACCACGACAATAAGTCAACAATTTTAATTTAAAAAACTACTTATCAAACAAATTTGAATTCTCTGTTGCTAACTCTTGGTGTCCATCTATCCCATGCATTCAAGTTTAGCTGGTGTTGCCTGGGTTAACACCATTATCCCATGCGCCGTCAAAGCCTCATTTGAAAGTCTTAAGTGTTACAACATGCTCAGGCTTCCCCGAGCTACCTTGCCAGAGATAAGGCAGTATAGGATGTTGGACAAATCTTAAGAGCCAGATACGGTTACGCTGCCAATTCATCAAGTGTTTATCCACATGTATTTTATTTTCACAGTTTGCAAGCTGTGACCTGTAGGAAAGAAAGGTTCTCACAGGATATAGGACAACCTGTCAAAACAGGCAAATTGAGAAGATTAGGATGACAGATCACTCAAAAAGTACAGTTCTGGCTTCAGGATACCTTAGGTGTCGAAAACTGACACCTCGGAGTACTGGTCCTGGGTTGACCTCTAAAAAAATCTCATTAGAATTGCTTATTTGAGCAGTAGGATAAATTTATAAATATGGGTAAGATAATCAGCCAATATCACCCAAGGTTTCTGTATTGCTACAAAAACCTCCGTCCCAGGAAAGCCCTAGCCTTGTCCAAAAACCACTCATGTTGTCCTGCACACAGCAGAAATCACCGTCCCTCTTCCATGCTCATCTCACCTGCCACCCTTCCTTCCTACCATTCCAAATCCTCTGCGACAATACCAGCGCTTGGAATCCTCTAAGCTCTTCCAGCGTGCCCTCAGGCGTCCTCCAGAGCAGCAGCACATGCCAGGAACCACTAGAGCCAACGGGAGGTGGACTGGCTCCGTGGCCAGAGACGTGACTGCTGGACCCTAGCTGGGCTCCCCATGCTCTCTGCCTCATTCCAGCACATCTGTAGGGAAGCCATTTGTCACTTCTAAAACTATGTTGTTTCTGGAAATCAGAGGTTCTAAGAAGTTAGGTATATCTAAGGATTTGAGGCAATAGACACTGAATTAAAAACCCCAAACAACAAACGTTGCAGTCAAAACGGAGAGAGTTCGAACTATTTCCACAAACCACAGAACCTTTACTACCAAAGAAATCAAAGCAATTTGCAATTCTGGTTCTTAAAAGCAAATTGCATTGAGAAACAATTCAAAAAACTCAAATGCCTGGTTGCACATGCTGGCAGGAGGGCCCACGTCCCCCCTGCACACTCCCTATACACCATCACAGAATCACAAGGGTTGGAAGGGCCCTCAGGAGATCACCCAGTCCAACCCCCCTGCCCAAGCAGGTTCTCCTAGAGCATGTTACACAGGACTGCATCCGGGCGGGGGTTGAA
>BOSO01014124.1:32851-57642 GCA_018403395.1 Gorsachius goisagi | reverse complement strand
CTTGCGGCTCGGGGAGTGATTGCGGCTCGGGACGGGCTGGGCATCGGTCAGCAGGTGGTGAGCAATTGCATTGTGCATCATTCGTTTTGTATATTCTGTATATTCTGTTATCATTCTCATTATTACTATTATTATTATTTTCTCTTATTAAACTGTCTTTATCTCAGCCCTCGGCTCTAACCTTTTATTTTCTTCCTGATTCTCTCCCCCATCCCACTGAGGGAGGCGGGGGAGTGAGCGAGCGGCTGCGTGGTGCTTAGCTGCCAGCCAGGTTAAACCACGACAGCTTCCTGTTTATAATACATAGTCAGAAGTGGCCTGTAGATGTCTAGTTAATGGGGACATGTGCATGAAAAACAGATACGGTTGTTCTTGACAGAAAAGATTGTCATGGAGACAGATAACCTGTGACATGGGCTCTTACCCCATATATCTCATAACTCTGTTCCTGTGTTGTCTGTTATCTGAGCGCCAGTGGATTCTGCCCTGTGGGTTCAGGAAACTGCTTTCCTACCCACAGAAAGAAAGTAAGTGCTTAGCCTAATCGGTAGGAAACTTGTCCTCTGTCCTATGTCCTGCAGTACTTGAAGACTGAAAGTGGAAAGGGGAAGGGAGAGCAGGAAGGGAAACAAACTGACTGACCTAGTGAACTCTTTGTTCTGTTTAAAGGATTTTCACTACCCTTTGGCATTATTTCATTTAACAAGGATGTCTTATGTTTAAGATATTTGGGCATTGTGAAGGGCTAAAAAAAAAAAAAAGCAAAGGAATCTAGACAGTTCTTTTAGGGCACAAAACAATGCTCTGATTGTTCCTCAGGTCTGAAGCCAAGTGTCTCTGAAGTAGGGCATGATGCTTTACCATCACACAGATCTTTGTTCCTTCTGCATGATTGATGCCGTTGCATAATGGGCCTAGCGGTCTTTTATATGGGAGGCAGGCTAAATCTGGGCATAACTGTTAAATCACTGGCATACGGTATCTTAAGTCCTGGTCTCACAAATTCGAAGCACCTTCCACAGTGTACTGAAAATCACCAGTGTTTCAGCAGAAGCAGTAGCAACATCTGGAAAAAGCTGCTGCTGGCAGAACGGGTGGCCAGGATACCAGGTTGTGGCACTAAAGAGCTTGTGGACTGATACTTTTTGGCTAAGAGAGCACTTAGGAGCTTTCACATCGCGGGCAGAGGCAGAGTGGGTGTGATTCCTACAGGACACTTGCATGAAGTATTTGCATGTGTTTGTTGTCATTAGGTTAAACAGCTTCTTATGTATGGGTAATACAGCTGGCACTCTTGGTTCTCCCCAGTGGATTGCAAGGAGGACAAATAGAGGCTGTAGAGAATTTCACTGAAGGAAATGATGCATCTGACAGTATTGTCTATGCAAACACATCCCCAAAAAGATTAATCTTGCAAAGTTTAAAATAACAATTTTGATTAACCTTTAGAGGTAAAGGCAAAGGCTTTAGAGCCTTTACTTTCGCAGTGTTGTTAACTTTGAGGTTAGTGTAATCTTTGTTTTGGTCTGGGGTATACAAGAAAAACAAGTCAAGCTGTGAAAAAAACAAAATGAGAAAAATACCACAACACGCAAACCTGTGGTCTGACTTCACTCATAGGAGTAGGCGCTGTATGAAGGTGTTACTGCACTTCCTGAGGGCAGGGGCTAGTGCCTGAAATCAAGCTGCCAGACATTACTCAACCCAAGCAGCACAGGGAAGGAGTGTGAGAGTAGTGAGGGATAACAGAAATCTGAGCCTCTTTGACATTGTCTTGACTTGACACTGATACTTGATTGGAGCGATATTATTTCCCATACTTGCACTGGGGGAACACCTTTCAGAGCCAGACAGTCACCCTAGCCACATAGGTACTTACTAAACTCTGCTTTAGGGATATGATACAGGATCCTATAACCACCACAACTGCAACCCTGCCTTCATGACAACCCCAGGGAACCCACACCAAAACAGCAGGGTGGGAACAGACTTTGGCATCACCCAGAAGGAACCAAAGACTGGCAACAGCTTGTGTGGCCACTGCGCTAAGCACCCTCTTTTCTGTAGATTTTTTCTGGAAAAACGTATGATTGCCTTAAGCTCTTCATAGTCTGCCTGCTTTTTGATTAGTAGATTGCTTCGAATGAAACTGTGAAGGAATTCAGGTCTTAGGAAAGTTTGCCAAGCTTCAAAAGAGAAGAAGATACATGAATTATAGCAGAAACAAGTACTTTGCACTAGCACTGGGACAAATGGTATCACACCGGTGTATGAGGATGCTCTGTGACAATACAATCCTGCAAAAGTGGCACACTGAAACTGCATGGCAGTATCGGAGCAAATGTTTAGTTCATTCAGTTCAGTTTCTATGTGTTTTATACTTTATTTGGTGAGGCTGCCTATGCTAGATACCCTACAGGCTATGAAATGAGTACTTTACTGGAAGCACAACAGCCAACAGCAAGTGCCCTGCAGAACAAGGAAAGCGTGAGACACAGAAGCAGAGCACACACAGACCCAAATGGGGTGGTGGGATAAGACTGGTGTGGATCAGGGCAGGGTGGGTGGGTGGGGTGGGTAGAAAAGGTTAAACTAGAAGAATGAAATGAGAGGGGTGAGCTAGGGAGGAAGTCAAGAGGAGAAATGAGACTTAGTCAATCCCTAAATTATGGTAAGTTTAGCAATAGTTTTTCCAGATATAGCTACTCTCCCCGCTGACAAGCCTCAAAGGATCGTGAAGCGCTTTGTGTAAAAACCACAATTTTAATAACACAGTTCCTATAGGGTGATGTTCGAGAAATAAACTGAGTAATTTTTATCACCCGTATGCGCTGGCGTGTAATCCAGTGACGATGCCGTTCGTGGGGCTCACCAGTTTGTCCCACCTTCAAGCAAGAACACGCTTCTTCTCGGGCAAACTGTCACGACTCCCTTTCAGCAGCTGAGGGCGCTCCATGACCGGCTAAGCGGAGCGCCCGGTCCCGCCAGCCGCTCACCCGGGGCGGGGGCGGCTTGGGCCGCAGGCGGCAAGAGGTGAAGCCGGCCAGGCTAACGCCCGGCTCCGCCTGCCGAAAACACGGTGGCCAAACCCACGGCTGTGGCTGCAGGAGCACGGCCGGTTAGCTCAGGCTGGCGTGCCGGTGGGTGGAAAAGTGTTATCACTGGCACGGTGGGAAGGACGTTCAGGTTGTGAGACAGTCTGGAGGCCAGGTAGGCAGCGTTGGTACTGATTTCACGTCAGGACTCGGTTGCCCTGGCAAATTCACAACCGTGAACACGGTGCCAAGGCTCTGTAATATGCAGGGGAGTCGGACATCCAGAATCTAATGCGCTTCTTTCTGGAAATTTAAGTCTTCAAACACCCCTTCTTCCCAATGCTGGGGTAAGAACAAGTGGTTCCTGCCAAGTCCTTCTTCTCACAAGCCTGTAATTAGGGCACTTAGGACTGTCAAATTCCCATTCCTCATCTGACCCGGGGATTTATGCATGCCCAGGCTTCCCAGACCCTCCATAATCAGGCTTTTATGAAAAAGCGGTACACTTGTGTCAAAATGAAGCTGTAGGGATAAGGGATTACTTTTTTTCTAGAGCCAGAGACAGAAGGCATGTCTGAAGCCTGAGTTCGGGCTACGTTTACCCTGTTTCTTGGCAGGCTAACTACAGTGCTACATACTGATCTGGCTACAGAGCTGCTGCTATCTTAGCTAGCTTGCAAATGAGCTTCTTGTGCAGGCTGCAGGTACACTTGAGTACTCTGCTGATGTAACTTGAAAGAATAGGTGGGAGATTACAGAGTGCTGACTAGGATGGCTTTCCCCTTGCAAGATGTGAAAGGGTCAGTTTCAAGCCTTTGCATTAATGTTGTTCTATCCAAGAGAACAGCTTTAGAAGGAGAAAGTGAAATACATTAATTGCAAAATACCCAGTAGCTCTCCATGGAAGCTAAGAAATGCAAGTAATGCAAGTATAAAAAACATCAGTGCCAGCACATAAGCTTTTAGAGGCCCCTGAAGCACTTAAGTATTAAACTTAGTAGCTACAGCTAAAGTTACCTGATGAGCTGTGCATATTTGGACTTAGAAGGCAGGGCAGAACTTGCAAGATGCTGGAAAGACCAGAGAAGAGGAAAGATGGAGCAAATTCGGAGGCAGAAAGGGCAGAAATGCAATTCATCATGGGGGTTAAGAATGCTGTCAAAAATTCTTATTCTTGCAACAGCTTTTCCTTTGTAAAATCTCGCAATGAATAGTGTAATAAGCTTGGCACCTTGAGATAAGTGTTTGGTAAATGCTACATTTGCCAAAGTGGGAGAAGCAATCACAGAGCAACTGAGCAGGCTGCATGGGGCAGCCCAGCAGCCTCACAGCCTTTTGTAACTCAGAGGGAATGCAGCTTAAAGACTTTGCTTCAGAAAAGTAAGTCAGAATAAATAGTCCTAGTCTTGCTTAGCAGAAAACTTTGTATATTCAGCTTTAACCATGTGCCTGTGTCCTCTTAAAGTCAAGCTTTACAACCTTTACCAGGCAAAGCCCGTTTTTCTTAAAATTTGCTTCTTACCATGTGTAGTACCACTTCTTTCCAGTGGAGGGAAAACGTGTACGTCTATCCAGACTATTTTCCCCTTCCCCATACACCTTTCAGCACAGCAGACCAAAGCAACTTACTGACAGAAAACAAAGCATCAAGAAATCACGTTTACATTAAGTAACTTATTTTGCAATAACGCATGCTAATTTAGTGAAAGTTAAATTGCGTGAGGGAAACAATATTAGCCCGGGGAAGCCAATGCTTGTAAGGCTAAGGGGTGAGTGGGCACAGGACTGAGTACAGTCTGTGTATCCCAATTTTATCCTCTTCTTGTTTTTACCTCTATCCCTATGGTTAATCACTAGTAATACTAAAGTGACTTGACTAGACTTTGCTGAGTGAGGTAGGAAGTAAGACACCTGCATGCAGGAGTGCATGTCCCGTAAAAAACTGTGGATGGGTAGAAATAGAGTGCACACGATCCAATATATTTGACACTTGAGCACTATTACCTTTGTAATGCAATACCTATGTAGGGAGACTTAAATATTGTTATTCTCCACTTTGGGGGTTTTTTGGGGGGAGAGGGGCCCTGATAAGGCATGCATCCTGATGTTGACACTGTGAAATAAGTATATTTTGCTGTTATTTTAAGATCTGAAATGAGGGATGTTCAGAGACTGACACTGAAATAATTTATACAGTTACATGCTCTGAGAGTCATGTGTATTAAATCAACTAGATTTAGATTTTTTACCAGCAATGAAAGTGGGTAGAAGTATTCTTAGTGTGTGCCAACAAGCAAATAATACTTCAGAAAGGTGTAGCAAATGAAGGAAGTAATAAACTTCACATATTTGCATCTTCAGAATGGGAGAAATGAAAAACCATTTCACATTTCAGAACTCTTCTCCCATACACAGACTTTACTCTGCAACAATCATCTGTAGTCAAACATCTAGATCAGAGATCCTGGATTGCAGTTGCCTTCAGGGGTCTTCAAAATCTATTCATGTCCATTTTGGATGTTTAAGGGAACGCTTTTGCTTGTGAAAATAAAATTTTAGAGTATCTGGGAGGTGTCACTAGGCATGGGTTCTTCTAGGGACAGAGCAGCTCCTGGGCACCGGGGCATGCACCCCAGTGACTTGCACGGTCTGAGCAAGTGCACGGGGCTCAGCTTCATGCCGAGATGAAAACCAGCCAGTCGCTGGCGCTCTGCTGTGGTGGAGTTGCTTAGACACGGGTGGGAAAAACTCCCTCCCTTCCTCATGCGCAGGAGCAGATGCTGGTTAGGGGTTGATCGTACAGGCCACAGCACTGATCGTCTGTCAGAAACTCCAGCAGCAACAGTCAAGTCAGGAAAAGACACCCTGTGCTGCCGTCCCTCTGCCGCGCTCCCAGCAGGGGGGCACCGGCGGGCCGAGCAGCCACCGCAGCTGGACGGCGCCCGGCCCGGCTGCCCCCGGACTCCGGCGGGGTTTGCCCCCCGGCCCGCGAAGCTGCTCCGGCCCCGCTCCCGCCGCACGCCCGGGCAGTGCTGGGTCCCCGCCGGGCGGCCCGGTCCGCCCCAGCTCCCCTCGGGCCGCCCCGGGGCCGGGCCCAGGCGGGCGGGCGGAGCGGCGCGCCGAATAGGGGGCCGTCCCGCAGCGCCGGGGCGGAGCCGCCGCCCGCCATATAAGGGAGGAGTGCGGGCGCTGCTCGGCGTCGGGAGCGCGGCGGGAGCGAGGAGAGGAGGCGAAGCGGGGCAGGGCGGGACGGAGCCGGCCGGGCGCGGTGATGGAGCTGCTGCGGAACATCGCCTACCCGCCGGGCGGCGGCGGCCCCAAGGGCTGCGAGGCGGCGCTGGGCAGAGCGGGCGGCGGCGAGTCGCGGAGGAAGAAGGCGGACGAGCAGCCGCACCAGCACCAGCACGCCCACCTCGCCGCCGAGGTCTCCCGGATTATAACCGACCCCACGACGGGGAAGCGCTACTGCCGCGGCAAGGTGCTCGGAAAGGTAATGGCCAGGGCGGGCCCCGCGCCCTCCCGGGGCGGCGGCCGCCCTCCCCGGCGGCGCGGTGCGGAGCGGAGCGCGGTGCGGAGCGGAGCGCCGATCGGGGCGGTGCGTGCGGCGGGCGCGGCCCCTCCGGGGAGGTTTTCCAGCGGGGGACGCTGGGGTGCGCCGCGCTGCCGGCTCTCCCCACACCGGGAGCCCGGCTTGCCCCGGCGTTGCCCCGGTGCGGAGGCAGCGGGTCCGAGCACCCCTCCCGTCGCCCGATTCATCCCCACCCCTAGTGCCTCCGGCTCGGGCAAGCCTACAAAAATGACTCCGATGGTTGCATGCGGGGCGGGAGGAACCGCAACGGGAGCCTTCAGGCAGGCGATGAACCTGAGACCTGCCTTCCCCCAAATTGTCCTGTGCAAAGGAAGTTGCGCTGCTTGACTAATTCGTGAGCTGGTGAATGACTAAGTGCAGGACTTCTTTCATACCTGCTATAATTTGCCTTTTTCTTGTGTGCCTCTCTAGGGTGGATTCGCCAAGTGTTACGAGATGACGGATTTGACAACAAATAAAGTTTATGCTGCAAAAATCATTCCTCACAGCAGAGTAGCAAAACCTCATCAAAGGGAAAAGGTATGTGTGCATAAATGACTTTTTTCTTTTTTCTCCTCAAACTCTCTTTGCTGAATTCCGCAGCCTCTTTCCTGAAACAGTTCTGATAGAGCTGTCTGCACACCCTTGTGAATGCAAAGCTAACAACACTTTTTTCCTCCCCCTCTTGTCTCTTCAGATTGATAAAGAGATTGAGCTGCACAGAATGCTTAATCATAGACATGTAGTGCAGTTTTACCACTACTTTGAAGACAGAGAGAATATTTACATTCTACTGGAGTACTGCAGTAGAAGGGTGAGCATCAACTGTGAGAAATCCAGTATTTACTTACCTGGAATCTAGAACTAATTTAAATGTGTGATGTGTAAAAGGTATTTTTCGTGGCTTCTTTAGTTGTTGTTTTTCCATGCGTTGATTTACTTTTGCTTAAGGTGACTCTTGTACATGAATGTTCAGTGATGTTTCTGCCTTTGTTTTCCCTCTGCAGTCAATGGCTCACATCTTAAAAGCAAGGAAGGTATTGACAGAACCAGAAGTACGATACTACCTCAGGCAAATTGTGTCAGGGCTGAAGTATCTTCATGAACAGGAAATCTTGCACAGGGATCTTAAACTAGGTGAGTTTTGCACCTCGCTGACTTCAAAACACACTCCTCCAGCCCTGTCAGCGTTGTACCACTTTACACTTGCATGGTGATAGCTTAATTCATAAAATGAGCTCAGTCTGTCTTTACAGTGGAAACTTTGAGTGCTTAAGGGATGACATTAAGCATTCCTACTTTTAAAAAAAAAAAATCTTGGCTAGCTTCTGGCTCTGAGCAAAGTATGACTCAGCACCTGTGGCAAATGCATTCCTACCCTGCAAGAGAAGGACTAACTGGAATTTCTGTGTCTGCTAGGTAACTTCTTCATTAATGAGAACATGGAACTGAAACTGGGTGACTTTGGCTTGGCAGCGAGGCTGGAACCACTGGAGCACAGGAGGAGGTAGGAGCATCAAAAAATGTAAAGACTAGAAGTAAATTAATCCAAATCCATTTAGAAATGAAAAATCCTGTTCCGTAACAAAAGCTCCTGGGGTCAGGATTTCCCCTTCTAGACAACAGGCTGCTGTGCTTTGACTTCTGCTTGCCTTTGAATAATAGCAAATGCCAGAGGCAGGGTACCTGGCTGACAAATAGTGCAGATACAAGTCTGCTCTTCCTGTATCACGAAGACACCGTGAAACACGTCTCTTCTATTAACATTCATGCAGCTCCTCTTTAGGAGTCTCTAACTTCTTGTCTGAACTTGAGAGGAAAACCTGCCCTATGAAAAATAGCTTCTCTCCTCTTTCTATCTGAAATACTAACCGGCTCTGTGGCCTCTTTGATTTGCAGAACAATATGCGGCACACCAAATTACCTCTCTCCAGAAGTCCTCAACAAACAAGGGCATGGCTGTGAATCTGACATCTGGGCCTTAGGCTGTGTAATGTAAGTACTGTGCCTTTGAAACGAAATATTTCTACCACTGGCTTAGGCTTTTAAGAGTTCAAAGGAGATGTACTACTGCATCAGTTCACAGCCCTTTATACACACATAGCCTAAGTGCAGAAGTTATCCTTCGTGTTAGGACACAAAGCCTTTTCAGTAGTTGTAATAAGTATTGTGAGTGTGTAAAATAACATTGTTTTCCTTTGCTTTTAAACAGGTATACAATGCTATTGGGAAGACCCCCATTTGAGACCACAAATCTTAAAGAAACATACAGATGTATAAGGGAAGCAAGATACAGCCTACCTTCATCTCTCTTGGCACCTGCAAAACACTTAATAGCTAGCATGTTGTCAAAGAATCCTGAAGATCGGCCCAGTTTAGATGAAATAATTCGGCATGAATTTTTCTTACAGGTTAGTACTATCTGGTGTTCAGGCTGAAAAAATACCCACCCTAAAAATGCACTCTGTGTTCAAAAAATAACTTTTTGAATCTCATTTCCACAGGGCTTTACACCTGATAGACTTTCTGCTAGCTGTTGTCATACCGTTCCTGATTTCCATTTGTCAAGTCCTGCTAAAAATTTCTTCAAAAAAGCAGCTGCTGCTCTCTTTGGTGGTAAAAAGGATAAAGCCAGATACTTTGACACACATAGTAAGTGGATTTCAGCTACACTTGAAGCTTGTCTCCATACCATTAATATCGTGCTAGTAATGTGCAGCTATGAGATGGCAACAGAGCACTTGTATTTACGTCTCAGAGCTTCCCAGGGTTAGCTTTGATCTCTTTATCAGAAAGTATAGATGGTAGCCTGCAACTTAAAGCCAACTTACATAAGTAAATGCTTCTTATGGCACACCGACAATCTATATTGGCCATCTGTTAGTCTGTAATATCTATTAAAGTTTAGTCTCTTGGCGATCTGTGTATAATGGCACTACTGTTGG
This sequence comes from Gorsachius goisagi, assembly GCA_018403395.1. Taxonomy (NCBI): domain Eukaryota; kingdom Metazoa; phylum Chordata; class Aves; order Pelecaniformes; family Ardeidae; genus Gorsachius; species Gorsachius goisagi. The sequence continues at coordinate 48,094 of BOSO01014124.1, read as the reverse complement.
TTTAGAGGAAGCTCCTGAAGGGAGACAATGTGCTTTCTGCTGCTAACTTGTTAGGCTTTCTTAATTAAACAGCAATTCCAGATGCAGCATTAAGTATTTTTTCCTGTATTACAGACAGACTAGCTAAAGAAGATGAAGAAATCTACAAGCTCAGGCATGATTTGAAGAAGACATCGATAACCCAGCAGCCCCACAAACACAGAACAGATGAGGTAAATGCAAGGGCAGTCCTATTCAAATCCAATAACAGTTGGGTGGAGTAGCTATAATTAAATTATATTTGACTTGAATATCAGAGCTGGGGCTGTGCACAGCATAATCAAGCTTAAATGATTAGCAGAGATGCTTTAAGAGGGCTTAACCAAGCTTCACCAAGGTATGGTAGCCTTTGTAGGGAAACTATCAATTTTGGCTTTTGAGTAATTACAGTATCTGCCTAGATTCCATTGTCATCTGTGTGTTAACTTGTCTGCCAGGTATTCTTTCCTAATGTTCCAAATCCAAGGCTTCAGTTCAACATTAACTAGGGCTTCTTAAAGAATAAATTGCTGAGATCTAACTCTTCCCATTTGGTGTTCAGACCTGCACACAGCTGTTCTCTTGCTAGGGCAGGAGAGCAGAGGGCTGATTAATAGCTTGTAAGATGCAAATTGAAGATCTAAAGAATGGAAAGACCTGGCATGCTTCTTCAAGCTCAGTCTAACAGCAGCTCTTTGTACTTGCTGGAAACTTTAATACCAGTTTTGCTAGAAATTATCATTTGTTGAGAGACAGGAGAGCCATGCAAAACTTGTGTATAAGCCTTGGCTTGTGTTATGTTTGATGTTTACATGTCTGACATCTCTTCTAGGAGATCCAGCCTCTTATCACAACAGTAGCGAAGCCAGGAGCGTTACCAGAAACTAAGCAGATTGGAGACTCTATTCGGATGATAGTCAGAGGAACTTTGGGAAGCTGCAGCAGTAGCAGTGAATGTAAGTGCAGCAAAATGCAATCTCTAATTCTAAATCCTGCCTTTACTTTCTTCACCCTTCAGACTTAAGCTTGAAATGAACAGCTGCTTTCTTCCTCATCCCCTATTTTTGATACTCTAAATTTTACAGCCAATATTTTGGAAAAATTAATACTGGAAAGCCATAAAGGCTAAACTTACTAAAATTACAGTCTAGGTAACTGAAAGGTTAAGAAATAAAACCTACTTTCTATGTTCTCTTGTCAGTTTAATAATCCTTCTCTTTCAGGCCTGGAAGACAGTACCATGGGAAGTGTTGCTGATACAGTTGCAAGGGTATTGCGAGGGTGTCTGGAGAACATGCCAGAAGCAGACAGCATTCCCAAAGAACAGCTGACAGCTTCCTTCCAGTGGGTTACCAAATGGGTGGACTATTCTAACAAGTATGGCTTTGGGTACCAGCTGTCAGATCACACTGTTGGTGTCCTTTTCAACAATGGGGCACATATGAGCCTTCTGCCAGACAAAAAGTAAGAATGATTACAAAACCTGCAACTTGCTAAAGTGGTTTAAACATTAAATGCTTTTATCTCATTTCTAATCTCCTTATTTTATTTCTTACAGGACAGTCCATTACTATGCTGAGCTAGGCCAGTGCTCTGTCTTCTCAGCCACAGAGGCTCCTGAACAGTTCATTAGCCAAGTAACTGTACTGAAGTATTTCTCCCACTACATGGAAGAGAACCTCATGGATGTAAGTTAAGCACCTTCTGGATCTTGAGCTGTAAAAATGCACTGAATCTGAACGGAGTGCTTAACACAGCATCTGCTTCCTTTCCTAGGGAGGAGATTTGCCCAGCCTAACAGATGTACGCAGGCCCCGGCTTTACCTTTTACAGTGGCTTAAATCTGATAAAGCATTAATGATGCTCTTCAATGATGGCACATTTCAAGTAAGTTTGGTAGCATCACTGGAGAAAATGTTTCTCAAATACTATTGCAATAGAACTAGGTAAGTGCCAGAAACTGAGAGGAGAATGTATACAAATGGGAACTCGCTTCTCTTTTACAGGTGAACTTCTATCATGATCACACAAAAATCATCATTTGCAGTCAGAGTGAGGAGTATCTCCTTACCTACATCAATGAAGACCGGATATCCACAACGTTTCGTCTGACAACTCTTCTGGTTTCTGGATGCTCATTGGAACTGAAACACAGAATGGAATATGCTCTGAATATGCTGCTGCAGCGATGTAATTGAAGGGACTGACTTTGTTAAACCAAATGGACCTTCTTGTTCACTGTGAAATCTACAGTGGAAATGGTGGAGCAACTAGTATGTTGATGATGGATGTGTGGTGGTACGAAAACTTGACTGTTCTAGTGTGCTGGGCACACATCTGTTAGAAGCTTAAACCTACTGTTGGACTAAAATGGTGTGACAAGGAGTTCTTCGGACCATAGTTTTTCTTGCTTTGTGTGTGTTAAAGATATTTTTAACTTGAACTCTGAGCAGAGTGTGACTGTTGCTCTGTGAGAGAGCATTTCTGATAGCGTTAAACTGTGAATACGCATCTGAAAAGGGAGGGAAAGGGGAAAGCTCCATTGTTGTGGAATAGCTGTAATAAGCAGCTTCTGGCTGCTTAACTGTGAACTATGGCCATACTCTTTTTTTTTTTCTTATTTTTCAAAAATACCCACACTTGTGGCTGGCAAAGTGCATTCCTTGTTGATAATTTTTTATTTATTACAGCCCAAAGTGAAGTATTTATTACACAACATTTTTTTGGACCTTGGCATTTTAAATATAAATCTCTTGGCAATAAAGAGAATGGAAATCTGAAGCATCGTTCTCTACTCTTTTTACAATACAACTTTACTGCTTTGCTTTGCATTACCAAAAATCTTGCAGGTCGTCTTTCCTTGTGCCATTTTAAAAGTCTGCTAAAGGTCAGGATATGAACGATGGGCTCTAACACAAGGCAGTTTGTCCCTGTGTATGCACACTCATACCCTAAAGCAACTGCTGATGGAGCTTGCAGAGTAAGGATGTAGGCCTTGACACTTGGTTGTTGTTCCAGATGCTAAAACCAAAAACTATGGGTCTTTTCAAGATACTGCATCACAAAACTGATACTGATGCTTTACACTGAATGAAAGGAACTCCAGGATGGTACTTTGTGGACAGTAGCTATGATAATGAGCTGCATAAACTCTTACTTGCTGTGGAAGTTTTGCTCTTGCTCACCAAAGGACTGAAGTATCCTGACACCTCTGTGGTAGAATGAATTGTCCATACCTATCACTGACCCTCTCTTGTGCTTTATTGTGTGTGTTTTTCTGCCCTTGGTTAAATGGTACCCCCAGTAAAGTAAAATCAATATTTTGAGAAGATTAAAGGCTGACTTCTTATCAACTTTGGGCTTACTCTACCAAGTTGATAACATTAGACAACCATAAATGTTACTAAGACCAAATGCTGCTTGTGGTATGCTGTAAATTCTTTTGTAGAAAACAGCATAGACATGGCCTGCTGCTTAGTGCAATCCGACTGCTAAGAAGCATACACTTCTTAGAGCAATTGCTCTGAAGTCAATCCATTTGTCAGCTAAACTATGCAAATGGAAATATTGAGGACTCATGACTCAGTGCAGCGGGGAACTTGTGGGCTGGGCTTATTTCTCTCAAGGTATTATGTAGCACCTTGAGCTATATAAATGCATAGCTGTCTTCCATTGTTCTGATGCAGCAGCAAGCAGTAGTTCAGTCGCTTACTTGGATTAATCTTTGTATAACTGAATTATGGCCGTTCTGAAAGACAGACCTCAATTGCCATCAAAGTTTCAATCAAAGCAGCTGAATGCAAGGAGCAGGCTGTCAATGTAAAAAAGTGCAGACTAAACAAAGTACAGGTTTCAAGACAAAATAGTGAGTGGAGGAGGTATCACTGGCTTGCTTCATCTTGCAGCAAGTGTGTGTAAGTGTGATTGTTTCCTTTGTATTGAATACCATGCATTAGGTAATATTTATTTACTTCTCAAGTCTAGACAGGAAGACCTAACTGAGTTCTTCAGATGGATTCATTAATGTAACTCTAGGCAGTTCAGTGAAGTTAAATATATACTTGCTATAGTGAGCAGAATTTGGTTTCCCAGCTGTCTACTTTCTTCAAGAGATAATGATTGATTTTATTCCTGGGAGTCCAAGACTTACTTAATTCTGCTGCACACATACAGCCACTGTTGAGCCCTTTTCTCTTACAAAGTAAGATCTCACTTTTTCTTTATGACACCAGTAAGCATAGAGTTTGTGTGCATTTGAAACACAAAAATTACTTGAGCTCTAGTACTTAACTTCTTCAAATAGCAAAACAGTTCTTTGTTTGACTGTCTATGTGCCAGAGAAAGTATGAACCTTTACTTCAGCTGCTATCATTTCTTTGAGTATCGAAATCGTCTTTCTATGGCTGAAATTCAGGCTGATGTAAGCAAAGAAACTGACTTCAAATGTAGGATGTTTAAAAGCCGATGTAAAGACCCCAAATCCCAAATGTAGGGATGTAGTTGGTTGTGGACAATTGTAATGCACCTCACTCAAATACAGTTAAGTGAATCAGTTATTTTTATGCAATGTGTAGGTATGGTACCAGGATGCTTGGCGCTTTCTAAATCTTTCTGTATCTTTCTAGTTAGGGCTCTGTGTCCTTACCTCACTTCTTATTTTGATATTCCAAAAAGAGAGTTGTTTAGATCAGGCTAAGGAGAAATACCCATTTCAAAGTACACTAACTTTTCCCTAGTCCCTCAGCCCAAGGAGGAAAAGCTGCTTTAAAATTTGTAGTATAAGAACTTGCATCTGGAACAAAGTTTCTGAAATTCTTTCCCAGGGTGGCTCCTGTCTTAAATAAGACACTGTAGTGCACTGATTGACCTCCTTTACCCAATCACGTAATATACCTGTTGTAATATTAGAAAAGTACTTATCCACTTCTCTATATAACAAATGTCTTACCTTCTCTTGAAAGAAAGGTATATGGTCTGGATTTTATGCTTGTCAAGCAGTGATCTTAAGCTGTTCTATTGAAAACAAGAGCAAACACAGCATAAGAGTTTAATTTAGGAGCATATGTACTTGAATTAAAATGTGGGGATTAAAGGATTAGGTGAAAGTTGGCACATAGGTTTCTCAGGTGTGAGTGGTGGACACAGGAAATAACACTGCCAAGAAAAAAAAAATCTCATACTTTTATCAAAACATCTTTAGCAAATCTTAAAATATATTTTTGCAAATATACATGCATACTTGTACAGCCCAGTGTCCTAACCTGCCAGTAGCAAACAAGTCAAGGAAACGGTTCAAATAGGTCATGCTTCAACGTTAGTGTAATGTATTACCCAGTGATGTCACTAGTAACTCAAATGTTCTAGGGCATTCTGTAATCCATTTAAAGTGTTCTGAAATCATTGCATTTCATTAAATCACTCCATATACTGTATATGACAAAAAAAAAAAAAAAAGAGTTTGGGTTATATGCCATTCTGTAATATTGAGAAAACTTTCTGACATTGTTCAGGTTACTTAGGAAACTAGAAAAAGATTCAGTCACTTTAAAGCTATTTCATTACTTGATCCTTCAGCTGCCCATCAATAACTGTGAATTTCCTGCCTGATCAGATGGATTCTAAATGTAATTGTGAATTTTCAAAATAATATTACAGGTTCTTATAGGTAATAATGAATCCCCAGTTAGATGCATACCTAAGGAATCAACCAGAATCATGCATGACATAGACCATAGCTTTTTTATTTTGGTCTGGTTTTATACTCTTTATGCCTTACTATCATCATTAGTGGCAGACATGTCTTTGGTTGAATTGCCACAATGCTAGACCAATACATACAAATAAAGAGGTTAAACTCCATTTAAATATACAGTATCATGGTTCATCAGTGTTTGGAAATTAGTAAAGATTTAGCCTCTGGGATTTATCCACATAAATTAGCTTCAGTATGGAAATAAAATTGATTTGAAAGATTCTGTCATACTGACACAGAATTAGGCTAAGTTTGGAACTATTGCTGGTTTCTACCTCTACTGCAAAATCATGGGCAAGAAAACATTGTACATTGTCCGTATCACACAGATGTGATCTGAACAGGAGTAAGGTAGTATCTTGATTGACCATTCACTGGTCTTTTCTACTTACTATTTGAAGAAACACTTTAACCTGTCATGATGGGAACATAAAAAAGTTAATTAAATCAACAGTACCTTACACAGAGGCATTATTGGTACCAAACTGGCCCAGGTAAGGAGTTACTAAACACTATTTCTTCAGAGGTTAAAAAGCAATAAGGTACTTCACAGTTGCCTCCACAAAGGATTGTGAGTGGAAGAACTGAATGAACTCCCCAGCACTTTGCTAGAATATAGTGCTGCTTTCTTTTGTGGCAGGCCAGAAATGAAGATTACTCAATGCTCCACATGCCTTGCTTATCTTGAATGATCATGAAAATGACTGCTTATTTTCCACCAATAATTTGAAAAAGTCAGATAAAGGAGAGAGTGGAGTAAGTGTGCTCCATGAGTGGATGGGTGGGTGGATCTCTCCATACACTGAGAATCTTAGGCAGAGGTGGAGAAAAGAAAGTGGAGGTAACCAATAGACAGCCCAGAGGCCCAAACATGCGTGATGCTCCATTTCTCCAGCCCTTCCCAATGACTTCAGCACAACCTCTGTAGTCCCACCATCAAAGAATCTCTCTACTGACCTGTTAAACTTAGTCCACAGAAACACTCATATTCTGACTGTGGATAGGGAATGGATACATAGTTCTGATTAAAGGTCTTCTTAATTCAATAGCTTTCTTTAAAAAAAAAATAAATAGTTAGATACTTATTCCACAGTGTATTTAGTGCTTTACTACTATTATTACTAGAGGTCTCAGCTAAACTGTTTCCCTTCCTGCAGATCTCATTTCTACCCTCCCTCTGATTCTCTGGTCTTTTATTTCAGGATCCCACCCTGGGGAATAAATACGAGCTCATTTAAATTATTTACCTGGATTTAAGATCTTTGGGGCTGGTAACCTATCGCACAGCTAGGTCTTCCTAGACAAAGATGACTCCAAATTGCTATAGTAATTCAAATAACCCATTTAGATCCTGGTCGTCTTGTTCTCAATTCACAGTATCTCATATCAAATAACCATGACCACATCAATACTGTTAACAAGATGAATAAAAGAAGCTTTGAGTTCACTTTTTCAATCTTACTGCAGACTCAAGACGATCTCACCTGCTCTCACTCATGTTTCAAACACTGATTTCACAGACACACGCATTAGAATCAAATAGGTAAACTCTGATAATTCATGAAAATTCTACACATATGAAATCTTCTGCTCATAAAAATAGCCTATGTCATTTATAACTTACAGCAATAAGGCTTTTTTCCATATTTATCATAAATAAAAATGCCAAAAAGTTCAAAGAAGGTTTATGAGTTTGGATTGGCATTCACTGGAGAAGAGACAGAGACAGGGATTTTGTAGTGGGATTCTGGCTCCAGTGGATGAAGACTACTGGTTCTGGTGGGAGGAGAAGGGGGAAGTGTACTGCATTATAAAGCAGGCTGTGACAGAAGAAGATAATCAATGAGAGCAGAAGAAGGAAGCAAGGTTATGCCATCAAAGCAAATCTTCTAAAGGAAAAAAAAAACAATTTGCTTATCATTCTCAAGGCCAACTTCTCATGCCTGCCATCACATTAAGTCATGAATAGCTGCAGTAAAAAATGCATGAGAGGTACAATAAGTGGATAGAACAGGAAAGGCTGGACTTCTTAGTACAGGGAATCCAAAGCAGCTGAGACAAACTCATGCTAATTTAAATGCCTTTTATTATATATTAGCACAGGTTGCAACAGTTGTGTACAACGTTTTACATAGAAAATGAAAAAAGTTGGCTGGATTTTCAGACACCCTGACCTCTGTTAATGCTGAGCACCTGTGGAAATGAAAGTGGATGGTCTCTGCTTACAATTGAGGTTAGATAACTCGTAACAGGACGCAGGGCGTGATAGAGCCAGGCAGGGGTTATGGAAAGGGGAATGTACACAGAGTGATTATAGGATTATTCAGTAGTATATGATGCTGTTTCTGACTCTCTAAGCATTTACACTGAGCTTCTCATCCTCACATCTGATCATCTCCACATCATGTCAGTTCCTTCTTGTTATTGTTAATTATAAATAATTAGAAGGTTAGCTTGGGAGGGTGAGTCATGGCACAAGAGGGTATGTGGGAACATCTGGGTTTACAGAGGGGCTCTGGTAAAAGTGAGGGAGCTCATAACACCGGAAGAAAGGGAAGGTGCTGGAGAGCCATGACTCGGGGGAGAGAGCCCTGGGAAGGAAACATGGGGGTGGGCTGTCTAGGGCAGCTGGTGGAGGGGAGATCCCGGGAGGCAGAGGCGCCGGTTTGGAACCCTCTCCCAGAGCAAACATGTTGTGAAGGAAGTGGAGGCAGGGAGGAAGGAGACCACCAGATGAGGTGCTTGGTGGGGCAGCGGGCAGGCAGGCCTGAGGCAGGCCTCACAGCAGGTCCGGGGGAGCCAGGGGCAGCCCTGGGGCAGGTCTCGCTGGAGGCTCAGACCCAGGAGAGGCCTCGCAGCAGGGCCGGGGCAGGGTAGGCCCAGGGGAGGCCTCGCAGCAGGCCCAGGGCAGGGGAGGCCCACTTTCAGCCACCTTTGCCACAGGGTTGGGGTTCATAGAGCAGTTGGAGAGGGGAAGAGTCTCAGGTCTTTAGCAAATAAAAGTCATACAGGAATTGATCCATATGAGTCAGCAAAAGGGAAGAAGAAGTTAGTGGGAGCTCGTGTGTTTGGAGCAAGGAAACAAACTAGAGCCTCCTTCTTGAGAATGTGTACTAAAGAAAGCTGGTAGAGACGGTACTCTGAGGGGATGGGAGATGACAGAGAAGACAGCCAGCACGCCATGCTGGTGATAAAAGCAGGCACAGACCAGGGTTGAAGTACTGAGGGAAGAAAATGTTGTGACCACAGAACAGACAGCAAGAGGAATCGAGAAACAAGAAGGGAACGAGTCAAGTGGAGAAGTTCAAAATCCCAGGAAAATTAGAGCCTTTCCACATCAAATGGAGCTTAGAACAGAAGGAAGATACTTGAACTAACTTATTAGTAGCCTTTCCACATCTGCTGCCAGGAGAGCTGAGAGCGCAGTTCTGAACTGGGTCAAGCAGAGGATTAGCAGTGGGAAAGCAAAGGCTGTAGACAGAGGCAGCGTGCTGGCAGGAGAAGACGGGAGTGGAGCAGGACAGGCGAAAGCAGGAGGCTTCTCCACATAATGATGAAGGTGCCATGTCAGGAGGCAGCACACTTATTAAACAGAATATGCATCTCTGAGGAAATTAAATGTGAAGTAAGTGTTTTTCACATTCTCAGTAAAACAAAGGATAAACAATGATCCAGTTAGATTAGAGGTGCTAGCACTGGGGACCAGTATTGCAAGACAATGCATTACTCCTCTGAGTCACTGGTTTCGTTCTCACATGGGCATTTATTAACTGCAAATCTTCACCTCCCGATGGTTGCCTGTGGACCATGTGAAATGAGTTCGTGGCTCATTCCTGTTCATACTGAGAAGGTATCCACATTACAAAAATCATCACTGCTAATTACAAGCCATTTACACTAATTGGTATCCTTGCTGGAAGTCTTCAGAGGGAAGAAGGCTAATGGCTAAACAACAGGCATGGCAACTAAAACACCCTGTTTCCATGAAGCTGGGCGCCTGACTGGTCAGGGATATGGCAGTTGTTTTCTGACATATGTGAGATATGGGTGGCCTTTTTAGAACTGACCACTGATTTTCTGAGCATAAGTTTTCAGCAGTGATGAGGATTTGTGACTTGTATGCTGTACCTGTTCTGTATTGTTACTTGCAATGAGAAGAGTTTCCCATCTCAAAGTATTTTACCATAGTTTATTTTCTGACTTTCTGGCCATTGCTGCTTTCATTTGATTGCCCATCATCTTCATGAATGACAAAGCAAATAACTTCTATTTTCTAATTTATCCATAATAAGTGAAATTAGTGTCTTCTCAATAGATTGCTTCTTTTACCTCAGATTTCCCTATTCAGATAGCTTCAAATGTAGAAGTACAGTAGAAAGTTACTAGAAAGAAAGAAACCATCCATCCTTCAACGAGAAAAGTAAAATGAAGAAGAAAACAGTAAGCTTCCTGCCTCCTGGTCTTACTAGTTACTGGCTAACTTTGCATCACTCAGCACCTGTGTAACTGGAGAAGTAGTGGGAAAAAAACACATATTAGCTAACCTAAGTAATAGCAACAGCAAATATACCATACAGCAGGAGCCTTAATGTTTCCTGTATATCCAGATATCACAGATTTGTCATACAGAGCTCATATAATCTGCAACATTTGGGACAGACAAGCAGAAGGACAGTTTATGGGATAAACAGATTTCAGGGAGGTATATGGAAATTGGAAATACAGTTACCTGAAAAGAGTAATGACTTGGCAAAATGAAACTGTGGCCTGGCCGAAAATGAGAGCCTGTAGCATCATTGTCTCTGTGACTCACAGTCTGGTTCACCTTTTTGAATGTTATATCCACACAGCTCATACCTGGAGTGTTGAAGGTCGCCTTAGGAATCTGTTTAGTGTTTAGGGGCTCTTCTGCACACAAGTTCTTCCTGGATACTAAAATACTTCTATGTGGAACAAGCCTGTTGGATAAGGAGCACTAGTACATGCATTTTGCAAAAGTAAAACAGAGCTGAGAGTGCATTTGTTTGTCAGTTTAAGATTCTTTCTCCAATGTCTCAAATATTCAGAGCTCTTACTGATACCAGTTACTCCTCCTCTTGCTCAGTGTTTCTCCTAATTGGCTCCTAGGGTCTCAAAGTAGGAACTTGGAGGATGAGGAACTTGAAACTCGTGATGACCTTGCTTTTGGGGAAGGAAAAATAAAGCAACAAAACCCATGAAAGGATCCTATAGACAGACATAACATTTTCTACTTAACCTCGATTCTTCCCACAAACAGTGGCTTTATTCTGTGGACTTACTGAAACCAGGGTCTTGGAAAAACAAAGGTTGATCCTGTAATTATGTGGCCAGTTTCTGTATGAACAATATTTGTTGTACCATTTACCTAAGGTTGAGTATTGGACATTGCAACTGTAATTATGTTCAATAGCAGAGGTTTATAAATGCTTGTTTTTAACAAATTTGGACTCTACTAAACTAGAAAATGGAGGAAAATGTAATCAGTGTATTGTCTGCCATTTCAAAGACTTTTAGAAATTTCATTAAATTAATTGTCTCTTTCATAGCCTAACGAAAGAGCATTTTCATATTTGTAATTTCAATAATACCTTTAAAAGGCTTTCTGAGTTCGCTAGAGAGAGGGGATCAGTTATCCAATGTTTTCTACTGGTGAACGGATGTAAAACAACCATAAAACTCTAAGTCCTTTAAATCTCATCCTTTCAAGAATGCTTACAAAGATTTTAGCGGGCACAGAGAACAAGTAGAATGATTCTACCTAATATTATCTAGGGGTGAGTAAAACCATACACAGTTCTAAGTTTAATTTAGAAGAAACCTTGTAGTATTTCAGGTACTGCACAACAAATTGCAGCACAGATTTGACTAGTTCATTTCTGAATAGAGCAATAAAGAAATGTAAAAATGTTTTATAATTTTGGCTGAATTGGACTTACTGGTCTCATTTTAAGATGGAATCTCTTTCTTTGTTTATGATAAATGCTTTCCAAAAATGAAGGAATGTGAAATCATTACCTAATATAAATGGAATAGACACTCCTTATTGCCTTAAGTGCTTATTATGAGCAAATCATGCTCGCTTGGGTCACCGTAGCAGTTCCACTGATATCAGAGAGAACTGCACAGAGAAAGAGAAGCTGTATTTGTTGCCAGTGCTCTCATTAGGTAAGGGCCTGAGTTAGCAGATCTTTTAGAATGTGTCTAGTGCTGATGATTTCTAGGGGTGGCTAGGTGTCTTTCTGAAGAGAAAGGACACAAGATCCCTTTTCCTGAGGGACTAGCCAAGAGGTTGCCACCTGTGGCTGCTGTCCTCTGCAAAACCCTTCTGATTTCAGGAAATGTTCAGACAGGCCCAAGGAGCTGAGTTAGTTCACACTGCTGCAACAGAAGATACTAATTATAGCCATGGAATAATTGTTGAGTAATAAGGCGGTGAGGAATGACAGGAGGAACAACAATAAGATTACGTGGTCGCTTGGCAAGGGACAGTGCTTGGTATAATGCAGTTAAGGGGGTTTGTTTGTTGTTTTATTCTAATTAGGGCGTATGTCTCATTTGGCTAATGTTATTGTGTTGTGAAAGGAGTGTATCTGGGGGACGGACTTGAGAGAATTCAGGACAGTGAACTTGGAAAACGACTCAGGACAGGCACTCTGTGCAGAGGGCATGATATCAGGAAAGCACAGAGATAGCTGTTGGAGCAGATACAGAGGCTGCTGGCATTGGTGAAGTAGGGAACACACCTGGGTAACAGGGCACAGCAAAGTGATGATGATACAGCCTGATCTGACACCACTAAGATCAGTGAACCATTAACCTAAATAAAAAGCACAATCAAGTCCAGGGACATGACTTTTGAGAAAATGTCTCCACAGGCAGAAGTAGACAGGCCTGAGCTCATGCTCCTTTTGTGCCAAGCTGGTCAGAAGCAAGCATTTCTGGTCCTGGTATCTGGTCCTGTCATCTCAAATACACCCTGAAAAAGGACCGCTTGGGAATGGAGTAGCTGTATGGCTTGTGGATGGAGCTGGCTTACACTCAGGCTGCTTGGAATGGGCAGTGGTGATCACACCTACTGTGTAAACATACTGATTCTGTCACTAACTCTGAAATCTTCAGTTCCAGATCTAGAGTGTTTTCATGCAGTGTTTAAATTTGCAACAAATGGGTAAATCTAAACATGTCCTCTGAAGTGTGAATTTCCATTTACGCATACCACCTGGGAGCACACTTCAAAGAATGTTCTCCCCCCTACTCCCCTATCAATAGCATGGCTTGAATATGCAGTGGATGAGTGCCTGGAGCAAAGATTCAAAGGCTGGCTTGTGAAAAGCTGTTTTCCAAGCATGGTGCTTGTGGTTGGAACTGTGTCCTTTGGGAGAACTGCTGCAAAACTTGCTATCTCTTGTGAGGCATGAGACTTGCCTTTTTTGAGCTATGGACAGTGGTGATAGCTGTTTGAACTTGATCTGTTTCGTGAACGCTCCTAGCTTTTACTAGCCCTCCTAATTTAGGGGGGGGGGGTTTATTATTTTTATTTTTCCCCCAGCATGGAAAGCTGATGTGGAGAGCTTCCAAACTCACACAGAAAATAGCTGTCCAAAATTCCTCATAAGAAGTTTTGTTTGATAATGTAAGTTCATATTCTGGTGCAAATTCCAAGTAAGTCCAATTTCTTTTCTGTGCTGGTTCCTGTGCTATGTCTTCTGACTCTCTTTTTAAAGACTCCTGGGATATTTTGCCCTTTCTAATGCCGAAGCACAAGTTAGATGGAAGTTAGTGTATCTGAACATGGCTCCGTTTCCTTTTTCTGCTGAAGGAATGTTACCTTATTAAAACAATTTGAGAAAGGTGGTTTAAAGACAGAGAGAAGTTGTCTTTTTATATCAGAGCTGCTAAATCTTTACAAGTGTTCAAATGTGAGCCAATATGAACAAACATGCACTACTGTACACACAGAGCAAGTCTGACTCTGGATTTATTGTATGGGTAATATAGTTATAGCAGACTGGATCAGTCTGCTCTGCATCAGTCAGGGAAAGGTGGGATACTAACACTGGGAAAAGTAGCTGGTTACTGCAAAAATATGAGAAAAACCCTCTCTCTTGTGCTTTTGGTTTTGGTTTGTGGGTTTTTTTGTTTGCTTTGGTTTTTTACTATACTAAGTAATACCTAGTCATTTAATACAGGACATCCTGTTACTGTATTAGAACAACCTGAGAAGCACGGCTGGCATCCCAACTTTTCTGTGCTCCTTTATCAGCTGCTTGCCTTGCTATTTCAACTGATTCTTATTTTGGTGTTTTGTTCTTTGGTCTTTGTAGTTTGCCTACCAAGAGATCACACACCTCTGTTTTGAATGTGCATGCCTTTGGCTTCCCCTTCATCTGACCTTTCTAGAGTTCTTCAGAAAACACTGTATTTATTTGCCTAACACACAGTCTTACTGTCTTCTCTGGTTTGCTAGTATTGGAAGTAGAACTGGATCTGTGCTGATGCAGATCCTAAGTTAAACAATCTTTCCCCAAATGTGGCTTATAAATACTATGTGCAGCAAAATATAAAATTATAATAAGATAACTAAAATCTCATTAATATCATAAAAAAGTGATGCTACTCAGATGAATTTTAGAACTCTTGAATGCAAACAGTTCATCTTCATCCAGGTTAAAAGAAAGATATGTTTTTCATGGAGTGGGTCAACATTTCTGGTTCCTCTAAGAAAACTCATGAAACAAAATTGAGACACTCAAATTCATTATTCTCTTTTGAAAATCTAAGAATGTTGTCATTATGCTACCAGATAATTTAACACTTCTTCTAACACATCGTTCTGCTTATCTGCAGCCACTAAGCTAGAAGACTCTTTAGCTTTTACATGTTAAATATTTCCCATTTTATTTTTGTGGTTAACACTTCTACTCTATTTTCCAAATTAATTTTGTATTGAAATTGGTGACACTACAATCCACTCAGCCACTTTCTCTATTTCAATTTTTATTCCATTTCATGGAATATAGTGTAATTTATTTTTTGTTTACTCCATGATGGAGCAAAAATTAATGCTACTCTCGGAAACAAAATGTCCTATCCTTCTTCTATTTGTGTGAATCTACAAAAGTAGGTTATATCTGGAAAGGAATTAAAAAAAAAAAGGGTGGGAAAAAAGTTCCGTGCTACTCTGTGGCCAAGTAAAACTGAAGTACTGACACCTTTCTCTCCTTGAGGTTTGTCAATTTTGATAGGGATTGAATGGCCATTTCCTGCATGATGGAGATTGTGGTGATTTCTGTGACCCTTTCATATCCTTTATAGGTAATTTAGGGAAGTTCATGTAGAGGAATAGTGAAGAACTCTTATAGCATAAATGATGTGGCACTTCGTGACATGGTTTAGTAGGCATGGCGGTGTGGTGTTGATGGTTGGACTTGATGATCTTGGAGGTCTTTTCC
>BOSO01014124.1:0-32755 GCA_018403395.1 Gorsachius goisagi | reverse complement strand
AGCCCCGTCCAACCTGGCCTTGAATGTTTCCAGGGATGCTTCTACATGCCTTGAATAGAAGGCTTTCTAGTGTGGGAGCACAATACCCCTCAGGTTTCCTTTTTGTTGTTTTGGGGTTTTTTTTATTTATTTTATTTTATATAGTGTCATCCAGATAAAACCTGAGTGAGTACTTTGCAGGCCAGTACAAGCTTCCTATATATGGGTAGTCAAATGATTAATTCACAGATTAAATTGAAGTTTACAGTGTGCTCCTTGGCAATGGAGCCAATTTGCATGGGGAAACAAGCTGTGGTAGTATAATAGTGAAGAAGAAAATTGAGGCATTTTAAAACTAGTTAACAAGATTGGGGCAAATATTGAGCAGATTTCAGGAATAGGCTGAAAAGGAGCACAGTGCTTGCTGATCCCCCTGTGAGGCTGGGGAGGCATGCCATGTGTGTCCTGCCTTACAGCCTTGCTGCCCAGCCCCCATGTGGCAATTCTCTGAGATCTTTGTCCCGCTGTGCAGGTACTCTGAGGACACGGCAAGCATTTATTGCTGAACACTTGTACATACATCCTATTCACTCACAGCTGGCTAACCAGACAAGATTCCTCACACCGGTAATAGATCATTGAATATTGTCATTGGGCATAAAGGCAACCACAGAGTAATTTTTTCTTTTTTTCCAGGTAGGAAGGTAATCATAGGAGTACTCCAAATACTTTCCCAGCATAGGCATACATATTATATTAGTAGTGTAAAGAATTGTTTTTAGACTTGAGTCTGATAATGTCTGTTTTAACTGGAAAAGGAAGTTGAAATGCAAGATTAATTCTCCTACAGGTTTGAAAGTACCAACGGGATTTCAATAGGAATTTGGTAAACATCACTGGTTCACATCTCAACAGTTTTATGGGACTTTTCTTTAAATCACTCATAAGCTATTATTTATTTGATATTTCCTTACATTCAGGGTCTTCAAAAATTTCCTTTAAGTTCACACATAAACACATTGGCTGCATGAGACCTGTCAAAATTACTAACTGCTCTGCAGTGTCCTTCTAGGACGCTAGCCTAGTATAAGAAGTATAAGTCATGGTTCACGTGGCACTATCAAGTAACCTTTATTTAAGTGATACTGGTAAGCAAGTTTCTTAACATGAGCTTTTCCAGGCCTTGTAGTACTTTCAAAGTAATAATACACATTAATGTTTTCTTTTTGGTGTTTAAATGCAAATCTGTCTTAGATTCATGGGTGGGAAAGTAAAAGTTTTCTGCACTCTGCCAGGTTCCATTCATAAAACAATATCATGAAAGATCAGGTGCTTTTCTAGTCTGTATAAATACTTCGGTGAAGTCTAAGGTGTCAGAACAATGTAATGGTTTTCATTTATTTATTTATACAACAGATTTATAGGACAAGGCTCAAGATGTCTTTCTCCCATTACCCACCCAGAAATGAATGTATTCCACATATGTGAATTTCAAGTAAGTGGACTTCCTTTCTGTGACAGAATAATCATTATTATTAGAGGGTTCTCAGATTCTTTTAGAGCTTTTCAAAGTGCAAAGTCTTTTTTCTTCTTTTTTTTTTTAATGCAAACTGGTAAAAAGTGAACTGTATTCTAGTATATCCTGGTCCAGGGAAAAGATTCAGGTGTGCCTGCCCATAAACATCTGTTACACATGCAGATCTGAAGAACGTATGAACAGAGTCTTAGAAAAATTTAGTATGGAAGACACCTCCCTAGACTATCGAGTCCAACTTTCTGCTCCAAGCAAGACAAACTTAACAGGTAGACCAGTTTGCTTAGGACCTTATCCTCTCCAGTTTTGAAACTCTCAAAGGATGGAGATCCCACAGCCTCCCTGGGAAACCTGCTACAGTCCTTACAACTGTAGTTTCATTTGTCATACCTCTTGTCGTTTTGTTGTCCATCCAAAAGGGTCTGGCTCTGTCTTTTCTATAATGATCCTTCAGATAGTGGAAGACTGCAGTTAAATTCCCCCTTAGCCACTTCACCTTTAGGATTGAGCTCTCCCCCAGTTTAGTGTCATCCATGAATGATGGATAGCCAACAGTCTGGTCTTTCTGGGCTCATTGATTTACTGGCACAGGGAGGCAAACTTCTGGAAGGGCTTTGGGAGAAAGGCTGCTGTAGACAACTACCTTAAAGTGAGGTTTCAAACCTCTTAACCTTTAAAAAACCAGAACCACTTTTTTACAGATTGGGTAAAGTTGTCTAAGACCTTCAGAAATACAAAGTTTAACATTTGTCCTTTTCAATATTTCTTTTCGGTAAGTTTGGAAAGCTTCTATGCCTGATTTGGAAGAGCTTTTTGGAGGTGCCTTGTCCTCATGCTTATCCTGGGACTGTGGATCCCACTTGTGATAAACAGCTAATGGTTAAACTCTTCAGTGCTCAGTATTTTAACACTTTAATCTGTTTCAGAGTTGTCACCTTCAGACTTATTTGGACCTTTTTTGCTGATTGGACTTTTTGAAGCAATTAAAAAATTTTGTCTCATTTTTGCATTTTAGTGGTTGAAGCTCAAAACAAACATTCACTGTTATGATCAGAATATTAATTTTATTTGTCTGCTTGCTGGTGACTTTCAAGCCTCTTGCTATAAAGCAAGGCTTGTTTTTTTACTTGATACTTAGAAATAATAAAATCAGAATTTTTGAAGCCATTCAATAAGCATTGCTGTGAGTTTTATAAAAAGCATTGTACTAATAAAGCAAGGACGTTGTGTTATATTTCCAAGGTCAAATCTACTGTAACATCATATTCTCTGTGAAGATACACAGGGTTTGATGTTCTATCCAGTATGTGCACCTGTTATTTAACAGCCTGGGTATTTTGGAATTATCCTGCTGTATAAATTAACATTCTCCAATGGTAATGTTACAAATATTTTGATTATTTTCTTCCTAAAAACCTTGATTTTTTTTGTTTTTCTACTGAAATACAGTTATTCATTAGATAAGTATAAGCCATCTCATGTTTTCCCTCAGCTTTTTAGAGCAGATTTACATATTTGACAGTTCTCCTGTGCCACACTGACATCAGCATGAATAATGAAGAGTGTCACAGTAAGGTAATTCTTTACAGCAGCAACACCAATACAGTACTTTTCCACCTTCCCTGACCCATTTACCACTGTCTTCTCCTGCACCTTTCTGTAGCCATAGTTGCAATCTAAATGAATATTACATGTTATCAAATGGGAGACCATTTTTAATTTCTTACTTTATAAAACATAAACCAACCCCTCTTCTGATCTAAGTACTGCAAATTAAGTGAAAGGAACATTATTTTCTACCTGTCATACTTGATACTGTGATTATGTCAGTGCTCAGGCCATAGAAATAGGGAAAACATTTAAAAAACAGAACTAGGATTACTCCTTCAATATTCTTTAATGACATTAGTCCAAATAGTGAAATATTTCTCAGATTTTAGTCATTCTTTCTTCAGTCAAAATTCTATTGAAGAACTCAGCAGAAATAGAATATGTTACTCCTACTAGGTATAGACTGTAGTTTCAATGTGAGTTTAGCATAGTAAGGGAGATCTAGTAAGAAAGGTTCCTGCTTTTGGGAAATCTGGGGGTTGAATCTGTGTCTGGTTCACTTGTTATGCAAGACTCTAAAACTGCTGTGATGGCTCAAATCAAAAGAAAACTGAACTCATGTATTTGTTTTATAAGATTCCTACCTATCAGTGAAGCTATATACAGCATAGATTTGACAAATAAACAGCCTGTTTCATTTTATCAATACATGGTGTTAGTCTCAAGACAGATTTAGCTTCTGAAACCAATAATTTTATATATCACAATGAATTTTTTCCCCTTAATGCAGGCACTCACATATGAGTACACAGAAAGCAACATGTTTCTATAAGTCTACTCATGTTATTCTGAATAGATTATAAAACACAAAGGGAAAAAACCACTAATTTTATTAAATAACTAAAGCTTTCAGGAACAGGTACAAGAAGGAAGCTGTTAGCAAAGGCTGTATATGGTTCGACTAGAAAAAGAATGTAGACTACTTACTTATATCATCTGGTATGTAGGGTTGAAAAGGTGGTAGCAGGGGCAGAAGGAAAAGTAAATACTAACTACTCTGAAAATGTAATTGCTTCTTTGCAGAGACAGTGGGAAAACACCAATTTACATGTACATTTAATCTCAACAGCACCATGGCAAAAGGTTTTGGTTGAAATGGCAAAGTCCTGTGTTTGAAAATTGCCTGTGAGGATTTCATTTCATTTACATTCTTTTATGCATGTTTAATGAGTATTCAATCTTATTTTAAAGTATAATGATGAATATGCTAATACAGTTTTTGTTCTTCCCAAAAGTAATTGAACATCTTATTGCTGTGCTCTGGGCTAACACAATGTGAATATCTAATGCAGGAGTTCATGCACTCTTTTATTTAAACAACACAGTCTGGACACTGCTTATTTGGAATGAAACCAGGTCTGGCACCCATCAGGTCCTTGATCTTCCTAGTGCTGCACTGGGCACAGTTCCTGGCTGGCTACAGTGGAATGTCAGTCCCTTTACAACATAAAACAGTAGGCAAAGCCTCAGTGGAAAAAAGCCCAATAAGGTTACTGTATAGAAGCTGTAGAACAGCTGAGGCAACTCTAAGCCAACTCATCTACCAGATGCTAGCAATGGAAGCATCTTGCAGGTAGCCACAAGATGGGTGTGGGCTGTTATTCTCCAGCTCTGTCCTGTCACTTCCAGTCTGTTGGATGCTGTGGGAACAGACCACAAAGAGCAGCCTGGGAGCTGCTTTGCTTGACACTGCTGGTTGAACTGACTTCTGATTCCTTCCCAGAATTCAGGAAGCACCAAAAAAGTGGGTCAACCATTCTATTTTTAAATTCTGGAATGGCATAGGCCTCTAATTTCAGATAATTTCAGAATAGTACTAAAGGCAGAGGAAAAACTAAGTGCCTTGTCTGTGACCAAGACTGACAGATTGTTTCACCTGGCTGCTTTTCTCTTTCCTCAGGATTAGCAGTCTCTCATCTATTCTTCATATTTCTTCTTTCTATTTTTAAAGCAACACAACAAATCTGAGGCAATAAATTTCTTTGTCTCTTATGCCTGAAGTTTAAGTTAGATGCTCTAGTTGGGCAATTAATCCTTTATTTAATGTTGTGTGTTGTATTTTTAAATTGACATTTGACATTTAGCTTTGAAAAATTCATTTTGTAAGAAACACTTCATGTGCAATTTACTCGTATTACACATGTGGTGTCTCTGCTATATATTTCAAGTACCCCGTGGGAATGGACACATTTTCTTTAACTTCTGTCCAACAGTACACTGTGACTTTTTTTCCCATTGTGTGGGAAATGTCTTCCAGTATTTTTTCCCCTGATTGCATTATTCTCTTACACCCTTAGCACTGCATTTCTCAGCTGATTGATTTGACAGTTCATGAAAAGGGTAGAAATTATCAACTGAAACTAACAAGCTCATGTTATTTCACCAGATATTAATCACTGCAGAGCAATGTGAAAAGGATGACCCATTTTCTCCTCTTCCCAGGATTAAAGGCCAATACATCAAGAATCCTGAGACTATCACTAATTTGCCGTGATTTCTGTAGGCCAGAGATGCTTCTATTTATATATTTCACCCTTTACAGATCACTGCTTCTTTGATAAAAATTTCCCTGCCTTGTTATAAAATGAATTATTGACAAAGATGGGGAAGCATGATTGAAAGCAAACACAAATATAGTAATTTGTATAGCAATGCTACAAGTTACTAACACGGTCAATTTGGTTTTAGTGATCCAAATGTAGATACTCCCTTTGGCTGACAAGTTCAAAGCTCCTTCAGTAGTACTTGGTGCAGCATGCCATCTTCCACATCTGTGCAATTCCTCTTGCCCTCCCATTCACCCATAACATCAGTAAAGTCAAAAATCTTGTTTTCTTCAGTGCTTCCTGTGTCTCACAGTAGTTTTGTAGGTCGTGCTAAGAGAGCTGTAGCACTGCATTTGTTTTCTACATGAATTTTGATGATAATGTACCTAGTAGCCTACAGAAAATAATGGTGGTTAGTAGTATTAACAACTTGGGAATTAGTTTGTAGAGCTGATATTGTTGTTGTGGCCTCTCTTGCAGATGTACCCACAGTCGTGTAAACTGCCTGATGTGGGTATCAGTAGCACAGAGCCCAGCATGGGCTGCAAGACCCAGCTGAGTGCTTGGTAAATTCCTGTGATTAGACTTTTTGAGCTCCACACTGCTGGCACCTAGTAGCAGTAGTACTGCTGCTACCTTTTCAGTAGGAGAGCGCATGTGTGAAGTCTGTAAAGAAAATGACACTGGCTTTGTGCTTTTCCTGATCTAGTGATCTAATGCAAAACATGGAGGAGGACTGAAGGTGTTGAAACTTTGGTGTTACTATGAGATCCAGAGAACTTTTATGAAATATGTAGTAATCTGGAATGAAAGCACACTGATCCCTATGCATATAAAAGGGAATAGATTGATACCTATATCTGTAGGGCCTAAATATGAGTGTCTACTACAAAATGTTCTTGAGAGGCTATACCTGCCAGAGGCCTCCTCTCTTTTCATATTGGTCCTTGCCCAGGAGCCATGTACATTTTTCCAGCTCTTTATAAACATTATTCACTGAAGACCAGATTCTGATCCTCTTGCTCATCTTCATAAGTGCCTTATTTTAAAAACTGGTCTGTTGATGTTTCTTTGTAGAGAAATGAACTATGTTATGCTATGCTATTAAAGGGATCTAAAGCTGACTCCTCAGGGACCAAGCTTAGATCCATAAGATAAATCTTAAGAAACCATGCTAAATTCCCTGGTAATATACTTTCTGGACAGCAAATATTTGTGATTGCATTTCATGGTTTCTTATGCTATTATACTCTTAAGGTTGATAGAAAAAAAGGAAATAAATTGGTATTCAGAAGCTTCTCTACCTGAAGAAATAGTCAAGCATAGCCATTCGAAGAGGCACTTGTAAGAACAGAACAGCACAAAATACCTCCTGTAGAGGAGCTGTTTGAGGTTATTTCTCTGTGTTAGCAAATCCTTCAAGTTTTATCCCCAAGCAGCCTTCTCTCACTGTCACCAAACCTGCAGAGAGGAAAAGGAAAAGAGCAGTACTAGCATCCAGGTTTCTTTTTGTTCTCAGGCAGAGCGTATAATTGTAATTTATTTGAAAAGGATTCTGTTTCCTTTCCATTTCAGATTGACATTCGGAGAACGAAGATATACATTGCATTGAGTATGCCTGTGGACAGAGGTAACATATTCTGTTGTCTCATGACTGATCTTTGCTAATTTATTTTTTTAATTATTGTTGACTTTAAATTGTTATTTCTTCCAATTATTATTGGGCACACAATGTAAATAAGATTCCTCCCAATAAGAGATTGTTTTTAACTCAAAGAAAAAAACCCAAAACCCTGGATCAAAGCCCCAAGCACTTTCTGAGTTGTTACAAATTTAGAGACGTCCACACAGATAGTGATTATTTTCAAATCTTCTTGATGCAGAGCTGCAGGGAGTATGTGACATAACCTATCAAATATGTATTATTGAAATAGTTTCCTTCTAGTGTTTGGAAAATGTCAGCAATACTTAGGCAAGAAAACAATAAGAGGGAGATGGTAGAGATAGGAATAGTTGAGTGAAAGTAAACTGTGTGGTCCTATTTCCTAATCAAAGAATACGCCATGGGGAGAGAATCCAATGATTCTGAAATTGCAGCATACATTAAAAAGGGAAAAGATATTCATCCTGGGAAACTTATTTGCCAAAAGGCACAGTGAAGACAAGACTTGGAAAAAATTCAAAAGCCACTTGGCACTTGTATAAACATAATCACCCACAATAACATAAAATATGGTAAGTTCTTCAGGGGAGATATAAAGATTGTTGCTTTAGAATGTGAGTCAATCAATAATTGCCTGGGAGTGGAATGAAACTTCCCATTGGAGAAGTTATTCCTCCACTGTCTGTAATGGGGTTTCTCAGACCTCCTTCTTTGCAGTGTCTGGTGCTGGCCATTGTCAGTGACAGGGCACAGATGGCTTAACTTAATAATTTGTCTTTATTACTAAAATTTAGGCCAAAAAGAGCTCTGAGATGATCACTAAAGTATTTATACAAGCATTGTTGGATGGCACTCTTGCAAAAAGGCCTCTTAAATAGTTCAGCTAGATGCCCATGCTGTTAACTGTGTACTGCTGTATAATAAAGTATAGCTATCTGAAGTGTTCAGCAATCTCCACAGGACTGCTCTATCACTGTACACTCCTGTATGACTGCAGAATACAGGCTAAGCATCTGCAGAGAGCCTGATCTCATCTGGAATCAAGAACACTTAATGTAATCTACGACAGAAGGCCTTTAATGTCTTTCTTGTCACGTAAAATGGGGCATAGCAGTTGGTACTACACATTTAGAGAAGGCTGTGGGTAGAGATTGCAGGATGTCATGGGTCCACTCATGCCACAGTGTCTTTGTGGTTTCCTTTCAAATAGTGTACAGTGCTTGGAACAAAACAGGACATATCTTATCTACTCAGCAAAAGCTTACAGCACTTCTAAAGAGCAATTTGTTTAGCAGTTCTGTGGCTGCACCATAGAGCTCTGTTCAGACTGCTCAGTCCTGCCAGACAGTCAGGGTAAATACACCTGTCCAGAAGACTGTGTTCTCACTGGTACATTGTTGGACTCCTCTATACAGTTAAATTAAAAAGTGCTAGACAGCATTCCTGGGCACTGAAACTCGATTGTTTATACTGTTAGATCATTAGACTTGGGCACACCTTTAACCTGAGCCATCTAACTCTGGGCCAAACAATTCCTGAACATGACAAGGGAATTAGAATGGTTTAAGGAGCATTCCCAAAAAGCAGCTGGGATGTGATCATTGTGTGGGGGGCAGTGAGGGAGTTTAAGTTCTAGAAATGGGCTAACTTCAGCCAGCTAATTTCAAGTCTTACTGCTGGGCATGACCCAAGGTGTAAGGAAGTTAACAGTGCAGAGGCAGCCTTATTTGCTTTTGAGTTATCATGTGTAATGCTGGTTTGAGTATACATATTTGTTCAGGGGAGACATACCTAGTATCTTAGTAAAAATCTTATTAGAATTCCTATGCTCAGAAAGACCAGGAGGGAAAAAAATAATTACCTTGGAAGACTATGAAAGTCTTTCATATGTGACACTCAGGATGCAAACTTCCCAGTTTCACAAAACTCACCCAAAAGACTTAACCCAAAAGACTTTTGATACAAATGTAAGTCTGTTAGAGATTTTATCACTGCTATTGGAATTACGTTGGGGTTTTTGGTTTGAGGGGTTTTTTTTGTTTTGGTGGGGGTTTTTCTTTGTTTGGTTTGGTCTGGTTTTTTGTTTGGTACCAGTTATGCCACCTGGAATATTGGCAGTGGATTGATTAGAGGCAGTGTAAACAAACACTGCGCTTCCTTTTGGAAGAACAATGTGTAAAAAGGACAAAAAGGGTACCCTATACATTTTAAGAAAAGGTGAAATAGTATATTTTACCATCTTATTTTACCTTTGTTATTAGAAAAATATTGCTGGCTATTCAAGCCATTTGTGCTAGCAACATGTAGGCGGGTATGAATCCAGTTTGTGGTAGTTTGTTTCATCTCCCTATGCATTTTCTACATCTCCATATTTGAGGGGTAAAAGGCTCTGATATAGGAAAAAAAATCATCTCTTATCAGAATTTAAGTATATGCTAAGAGTTTTGATGAAATACAACTGAAGCATAGGATAGTGCAGAACACTATCACATTGTCTAGAAATTATTTTGTAGGGTGTACAATCTGCAACTCAGCGACAGGCAGAGGTATCTGAGCTAACTCCAGAACTGAATGTGGAATGACTGTGTCAGCACAGTGCTACACCCTAATTAATTGGCACAGAGGAGTCAGGTAAATTAGCTGAGCTCGCACCATACTAATACCATACTGCGTCTTCTCAGCCCCATGGTATCTGAGCTGTGTTGAATCAGGTAGATGTTCCAACTTGTTCTGAACCTGTAACGTGGTCTTAGACTGCATCATGTGCCATATCTATTCGGTGCCTGACTTAGAATCTCCCTGTCTTTGGACAAGTAGCCTAGTTTTGCAATGCAACTGGAAAAAAAAAAAGAATTAAAAGACTTCAGAAGCAGTAATCTTTTAGAATTGAAACAAAATATTGTGATTTGCTAAAATTAAATTCAGAAAATGTGTTTACATCAACAGACTCTGCATCAATGTGTGAATATGCTAAAGTTTTTCCAGTACAAACATCACCCCATTCTATTCAATGAAAATCTGCAACAGAACAACAGCTCTTCATCTGGCCAAACTGCGCTGAATGTGGCCAGAAGAATGTTTCTTTTGTCTACTGTGAATAAACAGACCCTGCTGCCATAGACCAAATAAGAGATTAAGGAAATCCAAAATAAAAACTAAGGCAATCCAAAACCTGGCTGAATGATTGCATCTTCTGAATGCCTAGTGGGGAAAAAAAAACCTTTGAAAGGACCATGGATATTTTAAATACTTTTCAATCCTATAAGACATACAAACCACCAGACAGAGGTTCAAATTATCCATCCTTCACAATGAGATATTCTGAGACACACTCTAGGCCAAACTGTGTCCTTGTTTTTTGATCAGATCATGCACAGGTACACTTGGGAGTCCCATATGTAGACATAGTGTACATCAGTTTAGATCACAGGGGGCTTTTATCTTTGGTGCTCATTGCAACACAGTAGGTTGTGAGGTGGTGCCCTGAATTATTTTGAGGATCTTAAGCTGCTATTTAGATATTTCTTGGAAGCTTTTTCTCCTTCCTCATATTCTGTTTCTCATCTATGGATGTAGGTTCAAAATATCTGGCCATATGGAAAAATTACAAAGCTTTGAATGTATAGTTTTCTAGCGTGACTTCCAAAAGAAGTGGAGCTTATGTAGTCAGAGTCTGTATGCTTCTACCAACAATTTTGAATGTTTTGACCAGTATCTTCCGTGTTTAATAGTGATGTAGAGTGCTTAGAGAGATTAAAGTCCCCCTTCTCTGATGAAGTAGTGCCTCAAATATATGGTGAGAGATGCTTCTGTTCTCTCACTGGCAGAAGTGCTGCAGTGTTATAATTTCCCGTTTCTGGTATCTGAGAATCTACATGAGAGATTGACATTTTGAAAGCAGGAAAAGCATCAGTCAGAGCTTGCTTTTTCTTGGGAAGAATCTAACCACATTACAGGAAGCCATGGGAAGCCACTTTTTACCCATTCCATTGCTTATAGAACTTGCTTTATGAAACCCTCTATCTTTGATACAGAATTATGACCACAATAATGTTATCACTTGATTCTCATGGCTTTACAGTTTGACACCTGCCAATCCCTTTATGGCTTTACCTGTATCTTTGTGATGGACACCTCTGGAGTGAACCAATCATTTCATAAGATGTTTCAATTTCTAGCTGTTGATGAATTGTTACAGAACTGAAAACTGGAGGTAAGGCACTTGGTAATACATTATGATGACAGAATCTCCTCAGGCACCCAGGGTCTAGTGAAGTAGGGAGTTATTTAAGAGGCTCAGCCACTTGCTAGAATTATAAGCATTTGCATTATGCTGTCCAATTTCAATTAGACAAATTAGTTTTACTCATATTTCTAAAAGTTGTATTCTTTGCTCTTATTAAATTGCTCTGATTAAATTACAACAGCAAGCTGATCTTCACAGTCCCTTGTGCTAGTGCAGGTTGGGAAGATATGCTTGTGGCCCACCATTTCCTAGTGACATTTCAATATTATCTTACAAGTTCTGCTTATCATTTTTTCTGCCAAGGTTTACTACATTGTGATTAAAATGAAAAATTATTCTGTCCTGCAACGCTTAAGATGATGAGAGCAATAATGAACTTTCACTTGAGGCAAAAGGGATAGAAGTTAGTGTGGTGTATCCAGTAAACACAACCTATGCCAAACAGTAATAATACAAAAGGCTTGCAGAACTCCAGGAAAAGCATTATTTTGTGAATTGGTATGACTGAAACTGAATCACGTAGCCAAGTAGCAGGTCTTGTCTTTTCTGCCGCATGAAGTAGCATGGTCATCTTTCCCTGCTTGGGACAGTTGTATGCCTGCTCCATTTTGCATGTGATACGTGATGTCTTCACATAAGGGCTAGTCCTGTGGCAAGTTACATGCTGTTTTGGCACTAAAGAGCAGTTAGTGAAAATGCCTCAAAGCAGAGCTCCTCTGATTATTGGACACTGAGTACTGTGACTTCTCCCCTGCTCTCTGTCCTAGACACAAACAACTAGGGAATCACCCTAATCTGCAGACCAGCTGCATCTGGCATAGGGGATCATGGACAGAGAAAGAGGCCGCAGAACTGTGCTGCATAAAAGCAGGAGGTACACTCTTCTCTATGTGCACATCAATTCTCAGGAATGCCAAACACTTGATGTGTCTCTGTCCTGCCATTCTGGACAGGTAAGTAAAGCCATTACACTCCCAAGGGTAAACCCCAAGTCAACTGGTAATAGAAAGGCATTGGGAAAAAAGTTCTTCAAAACAAAAATTTGCATAATGATGAGCTTCTTTGTGTTTCCCTTTGAGATTCTTGATAGTGATTCTGGCATCTCCAGAAACAAAACACAGTGTAACATGAACTACTGCTCTGGGGACATGCAGCAGTAATTACTGAAATCTTGCACAGTACAGGGTTAACACAGCCTGCTCCTAATGGCCTCGGTTATACATCTCTCCTCACATATTGCCACTTATCTCCTTTCCCATGACATTGTCACAGCAAATTAAAGCCCCCATCCTGCAAGTACTTCACGCATGTGGGTAGTCAGAATTAATCACATGCATGAGTGTTTACAGTATCACAGCCCGAGAGACTAAAATCTAGAAGAGAGACCACATAAAACGACCTATTTTGAGGAGGAGGAGAGAGGCCCTCAACAGAAGTTCTCTATAGCTTGCTTGGATATAACATCAACAAATATGGTATCTCTTACTTTTTTCCCCAAACATTTTTCTCTCCTGTACCAGCCATATCTACAGACATAAGAACAAAGACCAAAATGTGAAACTGGCACTCTGCCAGCACTTCAAATCTGTTGATGTGGCCATGACACTAAAATCCAGACACAGGAACAGCTGCCTGACACAGGAGTGCCCTAGACTTGTTTATTGATTAAATTCTCAAGCAACATTTGTCAGTTTTGAAGATTAGGAGTTGTGATTATGGAATAATAACTTAATGAAAAATTAAACAAAGGTAGAAAAACAAAGGAGATGCTGTTACTCACTGATTATCATACATTCAGCAGCTTCAACAGCCTAGTTAGCACCTTCCTCTTTAATAGGTTTTAGCAAGAATGCTGGGACTGGACCCTTCTTTGTTGCAGCACTTAGTTTGCAAATCAGCCCTACTGGATTAAAAAAAAAGTGTTGTTTATCCTGCTTTCTTCAAAGGGGAAATTGCTAAACGTCTCTTTAAAAATATTTCTCTTTCTTTATATATATATATATATGTACATATATTTAAGTAAATATGCATAACTGAAAGAATAGCATGGTACTTTGTGGCCTGCCATTGCATTGCCTACGTGTTGCTAAATATGTTACATTATGTTGCCAGACAGAACATAATGTGGCAGGGAAGAAATCTGGATTTTTTTCCAAGCAATTGCCCAAGTATTTTTCATCTTTTCCCCCTATATCATGCCTTTTGGAATAAAGCTGCATTTTCAATACCACTTTTAGACTTTAAATCCTGTCACTTGACACTGATGTGGAGATGGAAATGTAACACTCATTATGAACAGTTAATTACAATTCTCCTTCCCCCGCTTTCTCTGTCCTCTTTTCACAACCAAAGCACAAAACAGAGTATTTCTCTATCTGATGAGGAACTGTGGGCAGATAAAATTTATATCTTTGTCTAAATTTATGTGCATTAAAAGCAACCACAAATGCTTTGTTCAGGCTGTACAAGTGATTGAGGTCTGTGGATCCATAGGAGTACTACCAGTTGTGTTTTAGCTTAGACTTTTTCTTCACTGTGCAGGGACAAAGGTAAATTTAACCTCTTTGGATAATCCTTCAATTACCACCATTTTCCATTCCAGGATGGCGGATAAGTGAGCTTTGCATAAGCTTACCTCTACTTGCCTGACTTTCACCCTAAGGGATGAAGGCACTAATAACGGATGGACTTCAGATAATGACTAAGCTCTCAAATGTTCAGGTTGCTGGAAACTTCCTTAAAGCACTGTAACTTGTAGCTGGATTTACTTCTTTGGAACAGAATCTGAAGATATTTTTTGCATGAGTTACGTCTGAATCAGAAATATGGCAAGAGCAACATTTTTGCCTCCGTCTGGCATTTCATCTTCTAGTTGCAGATGGGGAAAAGAGGAGTAGAAAAATATAAAATATGCTTAGCAAACAAGGATAACCAACAGTTTAAAGCTTCAGCAAATTTTTTTTACAGTATCAGTTTCACATCTTGGTTAAGTGCTATGAATGCAATTGCCACTGCAGGAATTCTGCTGTGGTTAGCCTTGCATGGGAGTCAGTGCCTGTAATTTGGATGTAGGCCCTGAGTTATCTGTTGTAACTTGCCTTTAAAAGAAAAAGCTTTTGAGAAAAATTCCTTTTCCATCCACCGGCCTCTCAATGCCTCCATGATGGCACGCAAATACTCTGCAATGAAACCTCATTGGGATTTCTCATTGTGTAAAGTGCAGTCTGGGCTTGACATAATAATTTTATGTTGTCCCTCCTCATAACACCCACAATTAGAGGCTGAAACATTGTAGTCTGGAGTCATTTTTGATTGAAAAGCAGCCTATAAGGTCTCTAGGGAGTCACCAGTGAGATGCAGTGGGGAGTTATCGTGCTTCAATGGTGAGCAGGTGGGTACAGTTGCTTAAAAGTAGATTTTTTTCTCAAGCTGTCTTGGCCTAAGCTTTCTGTCCTGTGTCTCCTAAGTCAATCAGTAAAAAGTATACATCTCTATTATTAAAGCCATAGAGATATACTGATAGAAATATGTGAACGTAACAGAAATTGTGCTACAAGCAGAAAATGAGACATAAGCAAACAGATGTATTTTCTGTGTTAATGAGGTCTGAGGAAAGACAGAGAAATAATTCTTCTTGAAAATTGTATAAATAAATCAAATCCAATGGTTTCACTGTGGCAAAATTCTCATTTAAACTGTTATGATTTTTTTATTTACAATAATATAGTGGGGTAGTTTCCTAGATGATTTTTTTTTTCATACTACAAGAATAATTCTAATTAATGTAAATTTGAGTTGCATTTATACATCAAAAAGAAAGTCTGTTCTTAAATGTTCATTCAGATTTATTTTTCCCAGGTACCCCTTTTTCATCAGTAAGCAGTGCTACATTCCCTGGAAGCATCTATCATTTCCTTACTTAGATGACCTAATAATAATTCCAGCCATTGAAAATACAGTTACATTTCATTCTTTAGAATATGCTCATGTTGCAGGAAGACCCCTCAGATGGCTTTCATTATGTATCATGAACTGATACTGAAGATAACCACAGTAAGAAAAAATTCTAATAGTGGTCACTGCTATCATCCCTGACACTGGTGTAGTTACATATGTATTATCTATTTAAAGGTAAAGTTTTCTGACATAATCACTCTGTCTTTGCAGCAAAAGTAGCTGTTCCTCCAAGAAATTCTTTGGCAGCATCTCATTTTACTTCAGGTAGACGTACAGATCTTCAGTTGTCATATAAAAGCTTGCTTGGATAGCTCTAGGGACATTTCTTTAAAATCTTGCAGCACTACACACATTTTAATTACAATTAACAAGGACTATATGAAAGATTTGGTTTATTTAAAAACCCAGTATGTAAGCCATCATGTAAATTAAGTAACAAATCCTCCAAATGTTCATTCATTATGGAGGCCTTATCTGAAAAGCCATGGATGTGATGGACTGAAACATGTTGCGAACATCCTGCAGGAAAACTGCAACACAAAGCCTGAAGTGTTGCAGCTTAAGAAGGGTTATGGTTTAGGAAATTTTGCTCATTCTGTATCCAATAAACCACTGATCCCCAAAGACTCTTCTCTCAGCCCTTTATTTTTCCTTACAGTGACACTATGACTAGCCTGGTTGTTATGTTGTCATTTGTTCATGGGTTTTGGGCATGATATCTCTGTTCAATTAGTGATGTGTCATTAGGAAATGCCTAAGGATACTGAGGTGGAGGATTATTTTAGAGATTAAAGGAAACCGAAGAGTGCTTTTCCGATCTGTATTCTATTGCTTGCAGGAACCCTGGAGAGTATGTGTTTGCAGTAGGAGTTAGAATAAATAAAATTACAAGGAAGTCTGTCCTCTTCCATCCCCTTGTGCCAACCAGGCACTGCAAAAAAAATAGACCCTACCCAGCTGGGAAGGCTTGTGTGGTGGGGTCCTTAGTGAATATGATGCTGGCATATCTACCACCTCTTCCTTTCCCTGCAGTTTCCAGCACAGGCACAGACAAGAGAAGCACTCACAAATGACACTTCATGGCATATTTTTCTCGGGAAATATCATTGGTCAATGCAAGTTATAGCTATTATTCTGCTACACTTCCCCAAGCCTGGGAAAAACTTTAACGTACCAGTGAACTTGATAGTAGATCTGTCTGTTACTGAGATCTGGTACTAGATCTGCTTTACTATTAGGTCTAGTAAAATGAGCAGTCCAGCATCTACCTGTATTTAGCAAGCAGTGAGGAGACTGAGCTGCAGAGATCAGCCCAGTTCTCAGAGGCACAGATGGAGAAGCAGAGCCCAACCCTGTCCCTGTTTCAGCCTTAATGCATGTGTACACAATGAGACAGTGTTTACACAGGAAGATGGTCTGCTGTAGGAAATTATTTCAATACCTGAGTGCTAGATGTGGCATTCAACATCTAACTTAGTCTTTTGTATGAATCCTGCATTTCCTTTCTGAATTCAGTGCAGCGCTTTAATATATTTGTGGTCTTTCTTTTATTTCTGGTTTTTTTTTACAGTGCTGTTTCAATTTTTTGGCTTAAATGTGAAGGTGAGATGTTTGCTGAAGCTGACACTTTTTGCCAAATGTTACACTACAGTCAATTTTTACAGCTGAGCTATAAGGCATGAAAATAGAGATTTATAGAAGAAGCTTGACAGACTGTTAATGAAAGCAGAGCTGGAGAGTAGTTACAGATTAGAAATACATCCCTATCGATATATATTTCTGTAAAGTACCAGAACAGCTTTGCACTGCATGTTCCCTCCCGCCTCCAGGAAAAGCCAAGGCTCTGCAATGCGAAGAAGGAATTCTCACTATTTTAAAAAGTGTTCAGACATGTCCTTCTGCTAGGAAATCATACAATCAAGTGCTTACTAATAGAGTGACTAAACTTCCATTGAGCTAACAGTGACACAAGTTTTGTGTCAAAGCTTTCACTGTGCAAGCATGACCTATCATTGTCACAAATTCCTGCTGTGAACTTTTCCCTATCACTGACTTCACTTAATTCTTACTGACCATATTTAAATAAGGCAGTTTCCCTTCCTGATATGAATGTTCCTTTTCAGAGTGTAATTATTCCATGCACTGACTGACCTATATAGAGCTGAGTGTCTACCAAATGGATAGTGCTTAAATAAAGAACCAAGAGAGTTACAGAAGAGGTCCTGTTGCCCCAAGACTGTCCTCCTCTCTTAGCAAATGCACTCATATTCCAAAATGTTCCCTAGGTTAGAAAGCTGTAGTGGCTAATATGGTGTCAGACATTCATTGAAGCGTTACAGTTTCAAAGTTTTGCTGTCTCATTTCTTCTTGGTAGTTGCAGCTTTGAATTTCTCCTGGTTTTAACTGAAACCATTATATTCTGCAAGCCTGCAGGTGTGTCATTTTGAAAAGAACTTACCCTTTTGCAGATTCAGATACCAGAATTCAAGTATTCGCAAACTTTCTATTGCTCACAGAAGTGAGGATATGCAGTTACAGAGTTACATATTACCACAAGGAATTTTTTGTCTATCCAGGCACTATCATCTTTGTATGAACCTACCTCTTTGTGGTGATAGAGGCATTCATTAAAAAAGAGACTGGGGATGTCACATTTTTCAGCATTGCAATATTTATCTTTTCATGCCTGATGCTACAGGGGAATCCAAAGCCTTACCTGCAGTCTCAATACAGTGTACATGGAAGGTTAAACTACTTGGGATGAGATTCTGCTCAGGGAAAAGATGTGAAAGATCCCTGGAGTACTCCCATGTGAGCTGTGACAACAAAAGCATGCCTTAAATCCCATGCATCCCCAACGATTTTTCATGTTCGTCAGTGATTTCTGGCATCCCTCCACCCACGAAGGATTCAGAACCTGATAACCTGGAGCAAGATATGTAGCCTACTTCTCCAAGCCTATAGCTTCAGGAATGTAGCATCATGTTCTAGTCTGTATCTAGGGCAGAAACAGAAAGTTATGGGTCCCAGGCCTGTTCTAGGGACAGTCCTCATTTCATGTTGAACAGTAGCTGGGTAAAATGCAGAAGAGCTTTTTGGCACCCACGGAAGACACAGCTCACACCTGCCAGGGGACAGTGTCAGTGTCTTCCTACACAAGAGAATTGTCTCGCTTTCTTGACCAGTGAATCTTTAATCTCTGTGCAGTAGCAGAGCTTCAGCTAGAATAGGGGTCACCCTTTTGTCCCAGAATAGCTTGCAGTGTGTTGTAGTGAGACTTGTTTTTTAAATGAAATGCATATATTTCTTAGCAGTGAACAGCTTAACTGTTAATACTTCAGCAGTGAGTTTGTCCTCCCCATCTCAAACTTCTGTCATCCTTAATGTCGAAAGCACAGTGTGAACTCAGTATGGGCTCAAACACGAGAACTCTAGGCTTCTTGTGACAGTACCTCTGGGGCTATCCCATGTCAGATGGCATGCTATTAAAATATCTGGGATCAGTAAGAAGAAAAGAATTAGCAAGAAAACACTGGTCTGGTTTAGTTATTAATTTTCACATGTACTTCATTAAAATATTAACGTTCTGTAGCTCCTCTAGAGCTGCCATATGATTGGCAGTCTGAGTGACTGAAGAGTATGAAGGAAATAAATGCCTTACTGTAGAACATACAGCAAGATTTCTTGGGAATTGAGAGCCCTTGGACACAGGCTGGGGGGATGTCATATTTCAAGTTGTCTGAAAAAAATATAAACTGATGCTTTTAAAACATGTTTGTATGCAGAAACCATGTTATTAGATCATTGCAGTTTCCACTTTTCATTTTAATCACTTTCTTGAGGGACTGAACAATTGGTTGTCATCATTGTTGGAAGGTCCAGTTCTCCCACTGATTTGCTGTTTGGTTCTGCTGGCACATAATATCTGTAGGTGTCCTTTGCTGATAAATTATTAGGTTAGTTAACAATCTCACTTAGTACTTTTGTATTCTAAGCAACTGTCAAATGACAAACAACCATATAAAAATCAGGTCACTAGATCAAAGAGATTACTTAGTAAATAGTTTTATCATGCACTCCAAACTGTTTTTCACCAAAGTGAAATTTGGAAAATGTTTTGAGGAAAAGGGCAGATTTTGTATGTGTATCAGCTGAGTATTCAGATTTTTAAGATACCTCTGAGTATTATGAATAGGAGTCTATGTATGCTTGTGGTTAAAATGAGTAATTCCTTAGGAATATACTGTTGCTGAAGAGCTGTTGGAAGAGTGCTGGCATGCCGTGCCCTTGAACAGACTCTTCAGTTCCAGGGGCCCTTGAAACTGCAGGGTGTCTGGGAGGTCTGAGAGACCCAGTGATCAGTGTAACGGCACTGTGAGCCACTGCGACCCTGTCACAAACCCAGAGAAATTATTAGGCCCTTTACTTCACACCTAAGTGTGAATTTTACAATAATAGATTATTGTTATCTGGATATGACTACATTTCTCTTATGTATTTCTCCTCCATTTCCCTTAAGGTCAATCTCTGGCTCCACCAGCATATATACTGTTTGCAAAGACTTTCTCCACCCTATCTTTGTGCAATTGGGTTTTTTTTGTGTGTGTTTGTGGGTTTCTCATGTTGTGCATACTGCTAATATTGATATGGGAGTTATACTGAGAAAGTTTCAAACCAGATTGAGTTAATTCTGTTGAGCAAAAAAACCCAAAGACCCTAAATCATCCATGACAAAAACCTGTTAGAGATGCCAAAACTGGCAGTTTTCACTGTCTTGCTGCTATGTTTGAAATGATAAAGTATCTTCTGAAAACTTTTTCTTTCATAAACTTGTAAATATGGGAGTCTAGACTTACAGTGCACAACATACTTGGCAGGAATCACGAATGAAACTGTAAGTACACAAATGTAGCACTACGTTGTTCTCTGACACAGGTACATCTCTCAGGTCCTGTCCTGTCCAAGCACACTACCTTGAAGGTAATAACTGGAAGCCCTGCTATTGCTAGCACACAATTTGTCTGGTATCACAGAGGTCAAAAATGTGATGAAAGGACATGCCAATCACAGAATCATAGAATTGCTTTGGTTGGAAAAGACCTTTAAGATCATCAAGTCCAACCTTTAATCTAACCCTGCTGTCCCACCACTAAACCATGTCCCTAATCTTATGGCTATGGCACGTACAAGTAATCCCACGGGTAAAGCTTGGCATGGCAGACTTCCTGCTGCTTAAGAACATGTTTGTTAACAAAATGGTAAGACTCTAACTGAGAAGACTGTTAGCCTGCATCCTTCCTGTACAACAACAGCTTCTGGGAATTGTTCTGTACCAAGGAGGGTGCTACATCTTTATGAGGCTTTGGTGCAAGCTAGCTGGATCGAGGTGATGTGCTGTGAAGTTACCCATGCTGAGCAGAGCTCAGGGACTTGGCATGAACCTGGCCTCTGCCAGGAGCTTGCCTCTGATTGCTCTGCAACACAACTCTTTCTGTCAAGGATGCTGACAAAGAAGAAGGGAGGAAAGAGTAGAGGGAAAGAATGTGAGTAACCATAGCTGTTCAGAGAGCCATGTGTGGCTGTGCAGTGCGTGAGGCACCAAACTTACTTGTGGCCCCCTGTTAAATTCACATCTGTCAAGGGTGGCTCACTGCTAATGAAGTAATTTGCAGGCTTGCAGACTTTAGGGATTGTTTGGGATTGTTCGATGGTCCATGTGAAAGGTAATTGGACCATTTTCCCAGTGAACTTGGTCAGAGGTGTGAAGGAGGCCTCTCCTTTGGTGGAGATTTCTCTCCCAGTTGGCTTTGTTAGCTTGCTGTCTGCCCCAGTGGTGCTATGGGAGAACATGTCCCTCTTCTGTCTGTCCATTCATTCCTGAAGTCCATCTGTCTTCATCACATGAGTGGCAGGAAGCACAGCCAGGACTGCTTTGCTGGCTGGTGTTCAGCTCCCTACTGTGTTTCATCAATGAATGAAGCAGAATGATGGATTACTGATGTGTTGCACTGATACCTTGCCAGCAGATCAATTACTCTCATGCCGTGTTGCCATTCAGTAGAGAGTTAATTGCAAACTTTGACAAAGAGTGGGCTAGGGAATACAGCATCTAAAGTTACACAACAAGTGAGGACAGGTTCTGATTTATCAGAATGATTAGTGCTGAATAGATCCAGGTCTCCATTTAAAAATTTGCGAGCCAAACCTTCACCCCAGACCTGATTCTTACATTCATATCTGAATGCCTTAAATGTTGGGAAACTTTGGCTTTCAAATCTACATAACTGGGACTGTTTATCTCTCTTGTTTCCAGTCAGCTGCAATTTGGAAAATTCATGCAGGTTAGCCTGACACTAATCACAGTCATGATTTTCTGCTCATATTGGGTTGAAATGTAGATCACTATTATTTATGAGGTTTATAGTTCCATGTTTTGTTGTAAAATTCTAAGTGATTCATTTGTTGTGTAAGACCTCATGTGCAAGCAAAAATATCTTTTTCTGGCAGGAGTTGCAACATAAACATGAGTTATCAGCAGGACTTCTTCCACTGTAAGTGCTGAATGACCTTTCTTTTCTTATTCTGCAAAGAGTGTTTTGTATAACTGTAAAATCAAACCTGAAGACCCACAGCTATTTAATTGGTTTTAATTCAGTTGGTCTTTCTGAGAAAAAAAATGTTTTCCAGTTACATAAGTCTAACAATAAAAATAAACATTCGGCACAACCGATACGTAATGGTAGATTTGTTACCTTCAATGGCAGCCTGGCTTCCTCAAGATACGTCCTCAAAGATGATCCAGAAAAGGGCTTAAATATTTAATGATAGTTTCTTTCTGTCCTTGTTTCAATCAGTCTATCAACCACTGAGACACATCTTACGTTCAATAGTACATGAAAGACAAATGATCTGAAAAGAAATACACCTCTACCAAAGAAAAGGATGCAATCTCACAGGTATCAGGTTGTCACCAGCAATTCAGGGTCATTTTCATGCTTACCCACACTGTCAGCTGAGGTATTTATTTATGTATTTATTTAAAGATTTGCAGAATTTCTCACATCTACATATATCCATATTGTTTCCTCTTTTTTTCAGGCTATGAGCCTAGGAGTTCTGGGGAAGAAAAGATATAATTTTCAAGCATCTGGAAGTTCATAAGTTCCATATGAAAAAGTTGTCCTTACAGACAGAAATTTGGGAGGCAAGAGATTAGTTTGGCAAAATATATATACCGAAAAGGCTTTATAACTTGTTCTGAAGACATGAAACATTAGTGAATACCTAGCTCACCTTGGGTCTCTATTTAATAGCTAATTGCTTCTTTTATGAGGAGATGGTGCCTTTTCCAGTCTTCAGATAATTTTTCTGGCCTTTTCAGTACTTTTTCCAGTATTTCAAATTCTTATAAAATACAGCCAACAGCACTGACATGCTCTAGTGATGTTTTTACCAGTGGTCTATGTAAGGTAAAATTGTGTAGATCCTATTTTCAACCCAGCTCCTTCTTAGGAGCTCCTGCTTTCTCTCTTAGTGGCCATCTTCTCACTTTTTATGTCAAAGGGTAGCAGTAGATAATTTGCCAATACCTTTGGCCTTCAAGCTGAGGTTCTATGGCTTTTCCACCAGGATCCCTACATCCTTTTCATGAGTAACTTTCCAAGATGCAGTCACCCATTCTGTGCATGTGGTCTGCATCCATTGTTCTTAAGAGCTGTAAGGTATTTTACTTTCAGCTATATACAAGATATTTTAATGAATTTGAATTTGAGATTACACTGAGGAACTACTTTAAATAAAGGGACAGTTGAAGAGGCTCTAAAATAAATCAATATAATGAACACTAATTTCTTAAGGCAGATGGTATTCTCTCTAGAGTTCTAAAAGGACTCAGATATAAAATTGCTGAACTGCTAACTGATATTTAAATAAGCCTGTGTACTGAATGCTCTGATACCACAGGGTTGGAAGATGGCTAACATGTCACCAATTTTAAAATCATTTCAGAGATGGTCTAAGGAACTACAGACCATATTGATAAACCTGACAAAAATCACACTGAGGAATGAAATTAATTAACACATTTATAACTATGATATGATATGATATGATATGATATGATATGATATGATATGATATGATGGCAAATATCCAACACTTGTTTTGTACAGAAAATCATATGTCATAATTCTATCAGAATTCTTTGAAGAAATCATTGAGAATATAGATTGGCTTGCAAAAATGGTAAGATATATTTGGATTTTCAAAATGCATAGTTCATCCCCAAAGCTTTTAAGGAAACCATAGTGTTATGGAATGCAATCTTTTTGTGTGCCTATGATATATTCAAGACAGGAATTAAGAGATAGATAGAAATAAACTGTGAGTTTTCAGAGTAGAGGGAGCTTCTCAGCATAGTCCATAAAAAGCTATGATGAATCCTGTGCTGTTAAACTTAATCAAGAATAATTTGGAACAGGGTGAACATGATGATGTGTGGTGATCCAAAGAGTTGCAGAAAAGTTCCGTAACCGGTGACTACACTATAAAACGGCAAATGAAAGTAAATGCTAATAAATGGAATGTAATGTGTTAAGCAAAACAGTCTTGAGAAGCTATATATAACGAAAATCTTTGGTTTAACTAATATCACTTAGAAAAAATTATTTTGAGGCTACTGTGGACAGTTCACTGAGAACTTCAGCTCAGTGTTCCATAGCAATCAAAAGCAAACAAAAAACTTACATAGGATAGTAATGTTCAGAAAAGAAATAATAAACAGGGAATAGCAGGAAAGGTAAGTAAACAATTACATACATATACTGCCTAGCAGTATTCAACCTGGGAACAAGACATTTAAGAGAAGATATGTATAAAATCGTGACTGTCAAGGAGAAGGTAAAGAGGAAATTCTCGGATGGCACTTTCAAAACAAGAAAAGGAGATACCTGTCCAGATAACATGTAGTTAATCTGTGGAGTGTGGTGCTGCAGGATGCTGAGAATGTTGAAAGATTACATGCTTTTGGAAGCCAGTTGGAGAAATCAGAGAAAAAAGTCCATCAGGAGCTATTAATTATGAGGACAAACACCTCTGAATCAGCAATTCCTTAAACGGGAATTGGGGAGTGCATTGTGTGAACCATCACAGTACATTTATCATGTTCTTACTGGGTTTGGTAGGCAGCCACTCTGGGTCACTGCATGAGACAGGATATGAGGCTAGACAGGCTTTTGCCTCACCCAGGGCAGTTGTTCTTGTATTACATTTTTAAAGTTTTCTGTATCAGTATATTGAATGCATATCTTTATCATAGTACTTTTTGGGTGTTGCAGTTATGCATAGAGATACATCCTCAAGCAGTGTCTCTCTGGCATGACGAGGCATATGTGCTTATAATAATGCTGTGTGCCCCAAGGAGTTCAGTTCTCCCTGTTCTTCAGACAGCACTGGAAGGCCTGCAACTCTGGTGCTTTGCTCTGCTGAGATGCAATGAACAGCCAGCGTACCTCAGTGAGCAGGAAGAGCTCTCCTCTCCTCATAGCTTGCTTTAAGTGCTCCCTGCCTACAGCAGTGGCATAGCTTAGGCTATGATCAGAGGGCCAGCACAGGAGGTAAAAAAAAGACATGATAATGGTGTACCTATCAGAGAAAACCATGGTTGGTAATGCCCCTCAAATATTATTACAGTTTGACCAACCCCTTTCAGCAGCAGTAGGATCCCAGCTGTGGCATTAACACTGAATACTACAATTCTTGATCTGTCCTTTCAATTAAGTATTGCTAACTAGTAATTGAAAGGAGTTGGATACATTTTAAGCTTATATGGGCACACAATTTATTTAGAAAACTAGTGTGTTGCATTTGTAGTTGTTCCATACATTTTGATAGAGTTGGAAATAATCCCTGAGAAATTGGTCAGAACTCTCTTAGAGTGCCCAGGGAATTTAATTATCTTTATTTCCATTTGTAAATTCTGCACCAGCTGTTTTCCAGACAGAAAATTAGCTATTGTCAGCTATGTGCATGGACACTTAACTTTGTTTTATATCTTCCGTCTTTTCCAAGAGAGCCTCAGGAAACTGTCTGAGATTTTCTTTTACATTTACCTGCATGGCATTATGATGTTGCTTTTGAGACTGGGGATGGCTGAAACTGCAAAGCAAAGTTTGATACTGTTTGTTGCTAAACCACTTCAGTAAAAAAAAAAAAAAAGATGTAGACAGGTCTAGTGCTTAATTACAGCAATAAACTAGACCAGGGTGTGCAAGCCTAAGGCGTCTGTGTATGCTTTGGGTGTGTTATGAGACAAAGGATTAATCTCGCAAAATTGTCTTTGTAATTCAGATTCGATGGGACAAGCCTAACATTTTTCAATTAGTACGGAAATAGGAAAACAGATCCCTACACTTACAAGAAGTTTCTTGGCATGGAATTTCTGCATGTGTATTTGAAGTGATCCCAAATGGGAGCCAGATGAGTTGCTTCTAACATATTGGGTGTATTAGAAGCAAAGAAATGAAAAATCTCTTTAGCAAACTTGCAGCACTGGTTTTATGTGGGAAACTATAAATATCTTCATATGCTAGCTCAGTGTGCTTCATAGTTAAGATCACAGTGACTGAAGCTATGGGTGAGGTAACTTTAAAATTGGATCTTCGCTCATGAAGATCTCTAAACAGATCTCACACTGATCTCTAAAAATATTCACAGCCTGGTCAGGTGTTAGTTATTTTATGGTGTACCTCTGCTTGTCAGATGGGTTTCCAACAGTTCCCATCATTTTTTTATTTGGGATAGTTCTGGCAGAAATCTCCACAAATTTTCTGCCAAATCTTTCATCTAGACCCTGAATTTCATGGGTTGGATTCCAGATGCAAATTGTATGCTCTGTGATTGTATTTCTATTAGATCCTATGGCTCCACTTGCAAGGAACACTGACCCCATTGTACAGGAATTAATAAGGAGGAGTCACCAAATAAATAAAACCAAAATTACACGCAAGGCCACAACCTGCATGTGAGGACACACTGACATTGCAGGATGCCAAACTCACGTGTCAAGATCACACACTGTGTTTTGGGTTGATTGACTGGGATTTGTTCCTACAAGGAGCCTCTGTCTTCTGTTTTCTCCCTGAGCTCTGATAATGGGAACAGTTCCAGGATTTTGGGTTATGACATGGAGACAGAGAAACATGCTAGGCTCCAGAAGAGAAGACATGTGGAGCAACTGTCTTTAATTGAGGGAGTGGGGATGGAAGGTGTTTGGTTAGAAATTTAATTATCAGGCCTGTGTCTGGTATTCCAAGACACATAATCACCTGTCCATGCTCAGAAGGATTTTCCCATAGAACATAAATTTATGCAGGGCTAGGGGCAGGTTTATGCAGTTTGAACCCATAGGATCTTGTTTTCTGACTTTATTCTTTTGAGGGCAATAGGATTTGCACTGTTATTATAGCTTCAAGACAGCATTCCAGCCTTTTTATTCTTCTATTCCAAGCTATTTAATTGGGGGGTCGGAGGTGTTAAGCTCCTCATCCCATTTATTGTTTCCTTTAAAGCTTTCATGAAACTCTTGATCTGTGGTGAGGAACAGTGAAACAAGTGATATTTCCAGTAGGAGGGAAATTGCAGAAACATTTGCAGCAGGACACTGTATACAGGTCATACAATTCTGACTTAGATTCTCTGAGTTAAACATTTGCTCTTC
Source organism: Gorsachius goisagi (assembly GCA_018403395.1). Lineage (NCBI taxonomy): Eukaryota > Metazoa > Chordata > Aves > Pelecaniformes > Ardeidae > Gorsachius > Gorsachius goisagi. Next base: position 5,503 of record BOSO01014124.1, on the reverse strand, counting down.
TTCAAACCATGCTAGGTCTTTTTTGTAACAGTCATCTGGTAGGCTTTCAACTAGGAAGCTCATGAATTCATCAGAGATGCAGATGTGTTGAATGAGAGCTTGAATAGAGTCATGTGTCTTATATGTTAAGAACTACCTTGTGATAATAAATGTGCAGTGCAGTATCTGGCAAAAAAAGAAGGGTCATTAAAATATGTTCATAAGAATTACACAATAATTTCACTGTCTTCTGATTTACAGCCTTCGGAATACAAGCTCATGCAATTCTCACCCTGAATACTTTTCAAGAGCAAAGAATATGGGCAGCAAACATTGACTTTTTTTCTTCCTAATTATGATTCAATTTAATGCATTCCTTGGAGATATTCCCATCAGCTAATTTAAGTGCACATGCACACACAGTCCTGCTTGGGTAAGAAAGTGTCGAAACCAGAATAATTCCCAAAATACAATTTTGAACTTTGCATAACTCAGTAACATCACTATCAGTTTTTCCAAATACATTTTTTAAGACATTTTTCCTCATTGAGGGCTATATTTTTGCCAGAATATTTCTCTTTCTCAAATTTTCTTGACCAGTAATGAAAATGTATTATTGTCTGGAAAGTGGTGTTTTTTTTTTCTGCAGCTTGCTCAGATTTAAAGCACAGCTAGCGATAGTCTCTTTGCTGAAATCCTGAAGCAGAATGACAGCTCTGGGCAAAAGCTAGCCCAGGGCAATTATAATCAAACAATTTCAGGAAGCAATGAGTAATTGGAGATAATTTTTTTAATGGAAAAGCTGGCACAATCTTTGCCTTGGTCTGCATTTAAATCTGATATCCTAACTGACACAGCAAAAACTCTCATTCAGGCATAGATACCATCATTAAAGACAATGTCCTTTTGCCATCAAAGAATTTCATTGAAGAAATGACAGTAATTTATGACAGGGAGTGGAATGTCCTGCCAGTAGACTTGTGTAGACCAGGAGAGACCACCAGCATAATTGCATGGTGGGGCAAATTTGCATTAAAAAATTAGAAGAGAGGCTGATACAAGAAGCACATATTTATAATACCTCATACCTTTCTGCTTTACTGGCAGAACAAGTAAATAAATAAAGTATGTCTCCTTTGACCTTTAGGTCAGTGTGCTAATGCACTGAACCACAATGATTCTTACCAAAAAATATTTTTAAATACAGGCCTAAGCACACATATTTTGCCTCGACTGTGATTTGTTTTCAGTTCTGCCTTAAAATGCCTATACTAAAAAAGCAACAAAGCAAATAAAACCCAAGCAAATGATCATAACAAGAAATCTCATGGAAATCTCACTCCAGCTTTTACTGTAATAATGAAAGCATTGCCTTTGATTTTGGTGGGGAACAGCATTTGCTCTTCTCTGACATAATCCATAGAGTGATATAGTAGACCTGGCAGAATGATGGGAGAAGCGTAGTTGCCTCTGATCTCCCTTGTCCTTTTTCACTTTGTTTGTGTCTTTCAAGCTGCTGGTTAAGCCACAAAACAGCCTAGTAGGATCTTGCTGTGGCTGTTTTAGACTAAGTGTAGTTAAGTGTAGTTTCCTTTTATCATGACATAATTTATGATAACTGCTATCAAAACCACAGCTCTTCAGAACTGGTTGGATGGGTCCTATTTAACCTTAAAACAAGGACATTTGGGAATAAGAACACCCTTAAACAGAAAACACATATTGGATATTGAGTCCTTTCCTTTTTATTACCTAAGAAATAGGTCTCTGTATTGATATTAATTAAGGTTCTTGGACTGTACTCTCTATTAGAAAATTGTTCCACATTTTGTAGTGAGAAAATGGCTTCCACTTCTCAGCAGGAATAAGGAATCAAAATCTTATTTATCATGGAGATAAAAGGAGTGTCTCTGGAGCTGTTAGAGTGTTTGGGGCATGGATAGGATTTCTAAGGAAATTCACTTATATTTGCGTGGTATTTGACAGCTTTTGGGTTTTCTTTCAAAGTTCTGTACAACACTATGGCCTAAAGGATGGAAGTCTGACTCCCATTGGGGTAGGCATCCTACACTGTTCAAGAACTTTCTGTCTCAGGAACTTAATGCCTGTGTGAAGAGTTTACAGTAACGTCACTAACAGCTTTGGGACCAATAGATTAAATAGCAAATTCTGCTGCACTAAGCTGTATTTTATTTTTTATGTCTTTTCCGAGTTAATACTAATGCAGATATACTGCAGAGTTACACCACTACTAAGTGAGCAGAATTTGGCCAACTAACTTGTTTTCTCTAATGATTTCTCACAGCTACTAAAATTTTGAGCTGCCTTTTTCGGCCAGTAAGCATGGAGGAATTAACAAGCCCAGCAGTGCTAGCAGAACTAGAGAGTGCAGACAGCTCTACTTCAGTTTCCTGAATACATGCACAGACATGTATTTTCTAAAGTTTGATGTTTCACCTCAACATATATAATTTCTAGATATATTCATAGTCTTAATCCTCACATTTGAAAACTCACCTATTGGAGATCCCAGCATTTGTGCCCATAAAGGTGGGCACACCTATTGGGACTATTTCCCAAGAAGTTCCTAGGTCTGCATCTAGTTGTTGAGGTACAAAGTCAGGTATAGGTATGGGGCAAGGCATTCTCCGTGGTGAACACTCTGCAACTCTATATGTGAAAAGTGGGACCAGAAGGTTGACAGAGCTTTTATGCTTTGTAAGAATAAATGACAGTCAATACATATTTCTGCAGGTCTTCTCAGACTGCAATTAGAAAACCAGCTAGATGGTTACCGCACCGAAGATTTCCATTTTCTCTTAGAAATGTCAGCAATAAAAAAACTAATCGTAGGTGTTTGGTTAGTCACAGACATAATGACATTTTTGAAACATGCTCACTTAAAATCTGATAATGGATTTCTTCATGCTTCATAAAAGGCATTTATGAATGCCATAAAATAAAAGCTTGTCACAGGCTGTATTCTCCATGTTGTAAAAGCTCCTAAGTGCAGTTAACACACTGGCATACATCTTTGGTGGGGTAGAGATTAAGTATTGGACTTCACTAACAGCCACAAGGTCAGAAAGACAAAGACTGTGGAAAACAGTGAGGTGGGATTCATTTGCTGAAAAGCAGACATATATGAGAGAGAAATGTACATCTGTGTTAGGGAGACTACAGACAATTAAAAGAAACAGGCATTTCTAATGAGTGATTCAGCTCTTCTTAAAGTATGTGTCTAAAATAGGTCACATGAATTGTGCCCTTAAAATGCCAAAAGGCATCCCACTCAATTGACTGTAAAGAAAGCCTGCTAGCTTGGAGATAGGTATCTACATTGTTGACACCAAAAATTAGGGAAGATGACTATGCTGCCTGTGTTGCAGATTCAGTACTAAAGCAGCATGCTTAGGACAAGCTCAGAGGTACAAAATGTTCAAGGGCACTGTTAAAATGTGTTTCTCCTAAGGCCCGATTACACATACATGTAACAACACCAGAGTTTGGTGTTTTTAATATACAGTTATGCCAATAAAGTCCATAGGATGAGTACAGTGTTCCTTGTATAAAAAATGTCTTATTTCAATATATGATTATTGTTTCCCTTCTTGGTCTAGAATAAAAGACACAAGCTCTTTGTATTGAGATAATTGTATATATCCTGAGCTGGTTATATTGCTTCAGCTATACTGGCCTAGCTGAAGGATTACAATTCTTTAAATCAGAGAAGGGAACAATGGTTTCCTCACACAGTTTACACAACATTTCAGTATATTAACTGCATTTAAAACACATTGTCAAAAACCATTTACAAATTAATAAACTTCAGAAGCACTTAAAAACTTCACACCAGTATGAAATAAAAAAGATGATAGCACAACATTCTGTCTATAAAGGACTCTGTCATAATAACAGATGGGTGGGATTCAGCTCATCTCCAGAAATCTACAGTGCAGTTGTCTTTGAGATGTCCAAGATCTTCTAGCAAATGAAGAAAAATAAGTGCATGCAAAGAGTGATTCATCTCATTCTGAGAGAGATGTCTAAAATAAGCAAGATTTATTGCATTTTACAAGTGCCTGTTACTTTCCTCCCACTGCACAAGGAGTCCAGATGACTAGCTCTGATGTAGGTGGCTACAGTGTAGACATTTATAGTTGGGGAAATTAATCCTGTTCCACATTTCTCAAAGAGGTAGCCAAAAATGGGTGACCAAATAAGGGATAGGATGCTGTCAGAGCTGTTCCTCACATAATCATGGAGTTCTTCCAAAGTAACATAAACCTTTTCCTCTTGGCTTAGCAAACAAGAAGCCAAGTTTTGAAAAAAGGTCAGGCCAGGTTTGTCATATGTTAGTCCCCAGGGCTAAACAGAGGACAAGACTCAAGGTATTTTAAATTAAAGAGCTCGTTAATGTTATATATGTATATTATGTAGGGGGGTGTGTGTTTATGTGTCAGAGGGAATGGTTAAGTAAAGAACTGACTTTCCCACACTGATGTGTGAGAAGATAACTGTGGAAAGGCTTTTCTGCTCAACTCTGTGGGCATTAAAGAAAAGAGAACTGTCTCCAGGAACCTTAGGGAAAGGGTTATGTCTAGAGCTGCCAGAACTGCTCTTTGCTGCTAAAATTTCAGCATCAGGCAGAGGGCATGTGCTGAGATTGGGTTGGTGGCCCTCCTCTCTCTCTTCTTCACTATCCATGAGAAATTGTGTGTAGCTTAGAGAAAGTCCCAAACTATTGCAGCAGGTACTAAGGGACCCCTGAGTACCCCTTAACCCAAAAGTGACTAACTGAGAGCCTGTTTAACAAGAGGGCAGACATGAAGCCATTTTTAAGGGTTCTATTATAAATCATGCTTTCTTCTCCAGCAACATCAAGGAAGAGAAATGGCACTGCACTTTAACACTTAACATTATCTTTCACTTCTGTATCCACTGGCGCTCTTCTTAAATAATGACAATTTCCATCTAACTCCTACAGAACTTCATTTAGAACCCAAAATTTCCAAACATACACAGAAGAATAAAGCTGGTTAGTACCTGCATCATATAACACCCTGAACTGATTACATGTCTCTGTGTAGAGATTTACTGTTTGGTATAATTCAAGGAATCAGAACCAGCACAGTGCTAAGATGGAGAGGTTTGTGCTGTGGGGAAGGTGGTAATTCAAGGAACTGCTGCCTCTCCCCTGTTATCTGGTCCAGACAGCACATCAGGCAGTGCTTCAGCCTGACACAACAGACCTCCCCCAACATAAATCCTCCAGTTCAGGAAAAAGTAACACACAAATAATGACTGTGTGGAGCAAATTATTAAGCAGTATTTTATCACTCTAAATTTGTGTCAATAACATAAACATCCACTAAACTCTTTTTTCTCTTTTTTCTCTTTTTTCTCTTTTTTCTCCTTTTTTCTCCTTTCCTTTCCTTTCCTTTCCTTTCCTTTCCTTTCCTTTCCTTTCCTTTCCTTTCCTTTCCTTTCCTTTCCTTTCCTTTCCTTTCCTTTCCTTTCCTAT